>JACEII010000039.1:4493112-4511459 GCA_014332785.1 Antheraea mylitta
GGGGGGGGGGGGGGGGGGGGGGGGGGGGGGGGGGGCAGCTAGTGTGTTCCCAGCTGCCTCTCTATAGGTAGGAGCCCGGCGGCCACCTTCCGCCGGGCGGACCGTTGGGGCGGCTATCTAAGGGGAATAGCTTAGACCGATCGCTTGCCGCCCCAACATCACGGTCTGTCGATACACTGTTGGGTTTTAGTCCGTGCGAGTCGGACATAACCCACTCTCTCCCCCGGGAGGGTGGATATCCATAAGGGATTTCCCCCACGTAAAAAAAAAATGGTTAGACTGACGAAACAAAGACAACGCAAGCCGGCCGCAATAGCCGTCGGAGAGCCCGCGCTAGTGTTAATACGTAAGTACCTTTTATTTCTTAGACAGTCATCATTACAAAATAATATATCACGATATCATCATTTTACATACAATTAGTAAAGTTATAAGAAACTACGTTTTTTATGAGCACTTCGCGTTCACCTACATTTATTTTTATGCCTTGAGAAAATGGTGAAGTGGTATGGTGTGCATGTGCAGAAGAGAGTATTTCCCTGTATACTGAAATATATTGCTAAGGTTATAAAAATCGCAGAAAATGTCGCGGGTATCAAGTAGTCAATTAATAAAGCAAGACACAACCTTTATATTTTACTATTATTAATTTTTTATTACTTTCCTCTTTTAGGGAGTGCACTGGGAACATGTAAACAGCCCTCAATCTCTTATCTCGATAAGCACATGTAATTACAATGTATGGGCTGTCGGTAGAAAGGGCGAATTATATTACAGACAAGAAATCTCCAAAGAGACTCCAGGTGGAATTAATTGGAAATTAATAGAACCACCTAAAGGAAATAATCCATATCATCATAAAGCTGTTGGCGCCAAATCAGTTTCGTTAACGGAGACAGCTGCATGGGTTTTACTTTCTAATGGATCTATCGCTGTTAGAACCAATATTTCAAAAGATCAGCCAGAAGGGAAAAACTGGAAATACTTATCAGGTAAAAAGATTTTTATATGTAATAAAATTTGTCGAATTCTACGTTAAGGTTAGGGTATTAAATATTAATTTAACCTACATGATATAAATTCATAACAGAACATATGTATCATGTAATGGACTTTTTTTTGGAGGCAAACGAACAGGTGGGTCCCCTGCTGTTAAGTGATCACCACCATCCATAGACACAAAACCAGGGGAGTCGCAAGTGCGTTGCCAGCCTGTGTTGGGGAGGGGAGGAGGAAGGAAAGAGTTGAAGAGGTGTGGCTCTCCGGCGTTCTCACTGACCGAACGAAACGCAACAATGCAAAACACTGTTACTTCACGTCGATGTGTCTGTGAGAGGATGGTACTATCCCAAGTGAGCCGACCCATTGATGCTAAAGCCAGTAATAGCTTCAGCGTGGCTCTACCTCCTACAAATGGACAAATATAATCTGTATATTCTTTTAGAAAAAAAAAATGACCTCAATCAACAAGTTGATATAAAATATTGTGCTCTTAAGTAATTTACTGCTAGGGTTATTATTAGCTAGCAATAGAAAGTGCTCTCCCTTTTACACTCTTCATTGGTCTATAAAGCGTGCTTGTTTGCATTATAACACCGGCTACGGTCAGTACATAATCAATACAAGAATTAGAATGTCTTTAAGAATATGTTATCATTTGCGTAGAATGATTCAATCAATGCTTTACCTTATTAGTTGTTGTTTTACGGATTACTTCTACCGATTTTATTTAGAAAGGTAATTCTTTACAATATTTATTTTAGAGTTAATCTAATTCACACTTTAAGCAAAGAAAATTATGTTCTAAAAAAAAATTGTCATGATTATTTAATTTTCAGATTATGAGATGACTTTTAAACATGTATCAAGTATGAATCAAGATGTGTGGTCAGTTTGCACAAACGGTACACTTCAGCGTAGACTTGGTGTAACTGTGGAAAATCCAATCGGCTCTTCCTGGCAGCATGTACTGGCTGGGAATGTAGTGCACGTCTCATCTAGAGGTGCTCCTATACGATAAACAATCTTAAACTATTTACTCGTAAGCCTATTATCCAGTGATTTTTATATATTGTACAAGTCAAATTATTACGTTTACAAGAAGCATGACTTAATTAATGTGTAACCATCATGATTTTGATTGATAACCAAATGTTCTCTTAAAATTCCCAGTGACTACATTTAATATTTTATATGTGAATACTATACAACTCTTAATTTAAGGTAATTACCTCTATATATAATAGTAACTGAGCGTTTAAAATTTTCATGAAAAATCAATTACATTTTCGTAGCAAGAAATGCAAATGTATTGTTGTGTGATGAAATGGTCGATTAACAATGAAATAACTAAGAGCAGTCACAGTCCTCGTCAATCTTTTTGGCCGTTCTGAATATAGCCTTAGGTTATCAACCTCAGACTGACCCATAATACATACATACCTAAAAACAAATTTCAAATATATATAGGGAACTCAACTTGGCTTTTATTTTCTGTGCTACACATGTATACTCAGAATGCTCAAAAGATTTTCGAAGACTGGGCTACATAAATTACTATTGAAGTTTATAACCCAGTTGACATATCATCTGTTCTACTTTGTAAACTACTATCTTATTTTGTATCTTCCTACTTTGTAAACTACTATCTTATTTTGTATCTTCTTTAAAATTGCACTATTTTTATTTAATTTAGGAACATCTGATATAGTTCCAGATATTTCCTTAAGTTTGATCTCATTTTCGTATATAATAATTAAATTGTCAACATTGAAATACCATAAAGATATGTTACACATAAGCCAGGGAAAGGTCCTTAAAAGCTGATTTTAATATACAAGCTTATTTTTATATGACAAGTAACGCAATAAGATAATCTATTACTAATTTCATATACACAAACAACAATATAAATAGTATGATAAAGCAACATAGTTCAATATTTTATTTTTTATTACTTTGTTTTATTGTCTTTATGATGTAATCTACTTGTAAAACTGCATACATTACTTGTATACTTCTTTGTATGGAGTATAAAATTGCTTATATAAAATGTTGCTTTAAATTTCGATACTTTTCATGTTTCATTTTGGATCTAACTGGTACGAATAGTATAACTACAGAAGAGTGTTGCTTAGGTTATACGTACTATAGATATGTTAAGAGTTCAGTAACATACACATGTACAAAAGAAATTTATATATAAAGATTGAGCGAAATTAGTTTCTCAGAATTTGCTCAACGATAATTCGCTCGATACTTATCATTTTTTCCAAATACAATAAAACTAGAGTCAGCAAGAATATTTTCAGCTTTTAATATATTTATTAGTATAAGATAAAAAATTGTCTAAATTATATAAAATATGTATCAATAGACGTAAGGCTTAAAACTGTCTGGCAATATGCATTGTACGAATTATTTCAATACAAAGCCAAATATTAAGTATTATCTTAAAACTTGTTAAGCCAAGAGCCTATGCGTGATTCCTGCTTTATAATGCTATTTTTTTTTAATGATCTTCCAAATATATAGGCTCCAGATCATATTTCTTTAAATAATTTTCTTTCTGTTTACCTTGTTTTAAGACATATTTTTAATAAACAGTAGTTATAAGAAGACAAATTATAAGAATTATTTTATCTAGTCATTCCTAATTGATATTACTTTACACTTAACAAGTATTTACGGCTTTTGCATATTACTGTCATAGAAATATAAATAAATATTTGACACAATGTACATATGTATTTTAATTACGTAATCACTAAATTTAAAATTTTTCAACATGCCAAGAATATCAATAATTATAGATTTATTTAAGGACTTTCGTTCCCACGAATATATCAGGTTCTTTGTAAGGTCACACAAGGAAAGATGCAGAAGAAATCGTATAACTAGGTCCTAGCCACACCCTGAAAAACTAGATACTTTTAATTGTAATAAATAAAGTAGACGTGTTGTGGTCAGTGACCTCAGCTTCCTCGTTCAATGAATCAGCGATTCAACTTCGATGACTTAAACTTCAGTGAACTGTATATTTGATCAGGATTTCCACAATTTATTAATCGTATATAACGAGCTGGTAAATAAACATTTTTTTTTCTCGAACTGACTACGCTATTTGCCTTAATTTTTTGACCTTTACAGCTTCACCGGACTAATAAATAAACATATTGTTCGCAGATCTACATACAGAATTATAACCTTACACATAGTACATGACGCATGCCTTACTGACGGCGCGTTCGGCCATACCTTTGTACATTTTACATGAATCGACAATACATTTTTAGTGATGGTTCCGTATAGTTTTTCACAAATAATAATAACCCATTTGGCGGTTATATTCAAATTCTTACATAGACGATATTTCGAAATATCACATAAAGACATATTACACATAGAAAACCAAGTACATAGGAAATACGACAGTTTATCTGTTCGCATTACATAAGCATATTTACACATAAAGAATTATTAGCTCATCAGTAGTAGCTTAACTTGTTTACATTATATAAGATAAATTTATACTTAGAAACGTACTAAGCTCATCTGTCCGTAAAAAGGTGAATAAAAGAATTTTATGAAATAAATATAATTAAGATTTTAATGGGAGACCTATTCATTTGTGTTAATTTGCAAAAACAAACAATAGCAAAATAATATTGATTTCTCAAGAGACAGTAAAAAATTGTAAAATCGTTATAAAATAATAAATATCAATAGAAAATAACGAAGATCTGCATTCACTGGCTCCTAGACTATCCGGAATCCTACCGCATTGTGCGGATCATCTACCGCATTTTTTTTTTCAGTGCGGTTTATATTCCGCACCGCAACTAATGCGCGCGGGCACTAATAAAACCGTAACTATAATACACTATAATATATATATATATATTATAGCTGTTATCAGCGACATCGACCTATAAGATAGCCGAAATATAAAGGTGGATTGATA
Source organism: Antheraea mylitta (assembly GCA_014332785.1). Taxonomy (NCBI): domain Eukaryota; kingdom Metazoa; phylum Arthropoda; class Insecta; order Lepidoptera; family Saturniidae; genus Antheraea; species Antheraea mylitta. The sequence continues at coordinate 4,498,076 of JACEII010000039.1, forward strand.
ACATAAGTTTTTTTGTTATAAGTGCCGTGTGTATACTTTTATATCCATTTAGCGAAAATCTGTTATTTTGACATTAGAAACACTTAGTCGTTGTATTACCTTTATTAAAATGATGGTTGTATACGTCATTACATATCGAAAGCAGCTACATCCAATTGCAATCGTTCATGACATTTTTTCCGGTTACTATACGCTGAGTACGAAGTTCAAAATTTTACTGTCCATGAGGTTTTGTTTCTTTTTAATATTTTTTTTGTACAAAATTTGAAGATCTTAGAAAATAACGTAAATTATTAGGAACGGCAAAAATTGGATTCAGCTCATTTAGAAATATAACGATTTATATATTTTATTTATGTCATATAAGAGGCAAACGAACATGCGGGTCACCTGTTGTTAAGCAATCACCGCCGTCCATAGACAATAGCAACCCCAGAGAAGTCGCAAGTGCGTTGCTAACCTGTGTTTGGGGGAATGGAGAGAAAGGGGGAGGGGAAGGAAGAGGAGAGTTGAGATAAGTCTCCGGCGTTCTCACTGACTGAACGAAACGCAACAATGTAAGCACTGTTACTTCACGTCGGTTTTCTGTGAGAGGGTGGTGCTACCCCGGAAGAGCCGACCCATTCAGGCTGAAACCAATAATACACACATCAAAAAGGTCTAAGTAACATGCGTGATGTTACAAATTTTACCATTTATATTAATTAATTTCTAAGTATTTACTCAAACAAAGTGCGTAGGTAAGTAAACTTTTTTGTTATTGATGACTTACTGGTTGGTTGTAAAAAAAAAATTGATTATGTTTTGTTTTTTCATAAAATTCAAATGACTGCGAATTTGTTTGAATTGAAGTGCGTTTTAATTGCTATGTTTAGTCTTGATTTTATAATTTTACCAACCATTTAAATAAAGTTAGCGACAAAATTGAATTGTTAGATATTCTTTACGTCATGAAGCGACGTCATTTTATGGCAGATGAAATGCAAAGAGCTGTAGGGATGTTGCAAGCGGGAAGTAATCAATCTCAGGTATCTCGACATTTTGGCATTCATAGAAGTGTTATTTGTCGTCTTTGGCAGCGCTACAATAATACAGGAGAACCCGCTGAACAGCATCCAGGCCGTAAAAGGAGTACAACCACTCGGCAAGACCGGTACATACAACTGACTGCAAGACGCCAGCCGATGTTAACCGCTCGAGATAAGTTTGAGGCTACAAATTTCAAGTGGTGTTGATGTAAGTCCTCAAACTGTGCGAAATCGACTGCATGAGTACGGCCTACGAGCTCGACGCCCAATCAGGTGCCCACCGATACGTCACGGGAACGCGCTCGTCGATATGGTGTAGAGAACGCATAACATGGACCCAGGAACAATGGGATAAAATTATGTTTTCCGATGAGTCGCGATTCGGGTTTAAGCCTGATACAAGAAGGGTGCGAGTGTATCGTCGGCCCGGAAACACTGAAAGGCTCAGGTGTGTTCAGGAAATTCATCCATACAGCGGCTCAACAGTTATGTTATGGGCGGGTATTACGAAGAACAGGCGAACTGGGCTCGTTTTTGTAAATGGAAACATGAATGCTGAAAATTACATTGAGGATATTCTCAGACCTTATGTCTACCTATTTGCACAAACCTTTGGCTCCGATTTTAGGTTAATGCAAGACAATGCGCGTTCACATACAGCTCGGCGAACCAGTGAATACTTTGCAACAGAGAACATCCGCGTATTGCCCTGGCCTGCACAATCGCCAGATCTCAACCCCATCGAGCACACATGGGACATGCTCCAGAGACGTGTTTTGAAGGACTTGGACGGAACGACAACAACCCAACAGCTGAAGGATTTGCTACAATTCCATTGGGAGCGAATACCGCAAGATGACATAAACAGTCTCATTAATTCAACGAATAATCGTTGCCGACAAGTTCTGAATAGCAGAGGAGACCATACTTTGTATTAAATTGTTCTATTCTTTCACAATAAATACATTTTCTTTAGAGATTTCATTTTGTAAAAAAAAGTTTAGTTTCTTATGTTTCTACAGTATATTCTAATATTGTTTATTTCTGTTATTAAAAGAACTTATAAAGACAACAGCTGTTATTTTTAAATCATAGAACCCTAAAGGTATTATTTAAAAATAAAAAGTTTTTTTTTTAACTTTATTTTTGGCAATTAATCTTTCAGATTATTACTGCCATCGTCACGTAGTCGATAATATTACAAACGTCGTGCAATCACTTCAATATTGCGTCGTGTGAGTCAATATTCTAACAAGATGGTGGATCCCTTGTTAGAACCTGCTAGGGAGTTTTTGTGGCATCTCAGAATTTCATGCTCCGTGGTATTATTTTCTATTCACTGCACTTATGCACAATAAACTAACTAGATTACGTAAAACTCCACCAAATTTACAAAATATAGAGTCCAATAACACAAGATTATGAATAAAATATAAAATCCACTACATGACAGACTAAAATCCCGCCAAAAACTCGAAAAAAACAACGTTATAATGTGAAGAACCATCCTAAAATTTAAATTAGTACATGTTGCTTAGACTTTTTTTGATGAGTGTAGCTTCAGCGTGGCTCTACCACTACTAGGATGGATTATATATGGAAAATAGGATGGTATAAAAAATGAAAGATATATTATATAGTTTTTTTTATTATTTTTAACCTTTATGATTGTAATTAGCCTATACAATTGATGACTTATAATAAAATGAAACGAATTATAGCAAATAATCAAGTTCATATCTTATAAAGTGGTTGTTAGGATCATTCTGTATTCGCGGATAGCCAGCAACCAGTGCATCTTGCCCTCCGATGTACAGTGTGTTGTAAATCTTCCAATACACATCACGTACCTTCCTTGCAGGATGAAACAGGCCCTGTATTGAAAAAAATAAAATCAAACAAAAAAAAAAATGTGTTATTTTATAACTTGTTTTCCTTTATTTTACACAGCACATATTTCGTACTCGAAACTACATAGCCAATAAAATAGGACACAAAACCATCGGACATCCGGTTATAGATTGCTACAACTTAAAATTTTTTACAATGAAGTCAGGTAAATACGAATTTTGCCAGTGTCAAGTCGATGATGACAGAGTCACTTCATAGGTAGGTATAAATATTTCATTGAATTTAGTTCTTTTAGATTAGATCAATCACAAACAAAAAATATACAATACACAAAATATAGATCATTTATTAATTATTAGATATAATTAGATATAAAGCCAGAACTGGTGAAATTAGATCATGGAATGTAGAGGTAAGGAGAACCTTATGTGTATGAAAATATGTCGCTCAAAACGTGTTATTAGTATGGAGCTACAGTAGGCGCATGGTTCATTTTTTTATCTATAAGAATATATACTAAAAAATCAATAAAAGTATTTAAAAAAATAATACTTTCCATGTTTTTCACAACGATTATTTTAGGTTATATTTACAAGATTATTTCACAGTAACCTTACTCTTCATATGCTAGTGCTATTTTGAAGGAGTTTGGAATTGTTATTTACTACTTAAGAGCTACTTTCTTAACATAATCCCCATATAAGATGGTTCTTCTTAACTTTACCCTTCATAGATGTCGACGAAAAAGAAAATATCTACAGACTACTTACATATACCACAGATTAACAAATAAAGGTTACCACAGATTAACAATAAAAAGTTTTGTTAATCAACAGTTTTAGATTTTAAAAAAATTAATTCAAGTACCTGCAAAGCATACTGAAGAATTTTAACAGGTCCAAGGGCTACTCGCATCCCCTCAACGGCGTCCATAAACGCCTGGACTAAATGTGGTGATGTCTCGAATATATTCGGCCACACGTGGTTCAATAAGTGCACCAAAGCATCCTCACATCCGAACCCGTAAACTCCGAGAGCCATATGTTTTATAGCTGCACAGGCTGTTTGCCGATGCACTAGATCTCTAGAAAAATAATTAATCAATGTATTTATTATTCATATATAATATAACAAATACGCTATATATTTCACATAATAAATACACAAAATAATTTCAACTTTGATGGTGACATAAATAATCTAACACATTGGACAATGAGCAGATTAAGTACGGAACTAGTAGTAGGTAGTGCGTAAGTATTATTGATATAAATATAGTAATAATTTGTCACACTTTAGTGTATTTTTAGTAAAAACCGATAATGGGATGATATTCCTGAGAAAAAATCGACGATTGTAACTTTCTATTGTTGAAACCTTTCTTATATAAAGTGTTTCATGGAGAAACCTTTACATGGTAGTGGTATTCGTAAACTGATAATATAAACAAATAATTGAAATTTAAAGATCACTAAAGTTTTCTTAGAATATCCTTTCAACTTGATTTTTGAGAAGCAAACCTCACTATTATTACAAAGTGATTAGTGATAAATGTGGGAAAAAAAGTTGTAGGTGATTCAAACTGTACAATTGATAATTAGTATTTTTTTTAGTTTTTAAGAGAACGAGATAAATATACTATGAATGTGGTAAATATTAGTTTTCGGCATTGTTTGCGAATATAACGACAATACTAATACAACACGGAAATAATATTTCAAAGTCTGCAAAAGTCACTAGGAATCGATAGAATATAATGTGCTATAGATTTCAATGTTCTTCTCTCTCTTTCCTTCTCTTTGTATATATTTAAAGTACAATAAGGATATACTATCTCATTCTCTCACAGCCGAAAACCTATATATACATTTATACCTATCTCTTTTTCCTAACACATTTCGTTTTATAAAATCAAATTTACTTATCCCAAAAGAATATTTACATATTATTAACCTTTCTACCACCATTGTATAACCTCTTTATTTAGTTTAGTTATAAATAATAAATTACCTATCCATAAGGGCGTCTTCGAGTAACGGGCATATCGCATATATATAATCTTTGCCCATTTCACCAATGTATTCAAACAAAAAGGAAAGTGACTTCAAGACTCCATTTTGAACATTTAACTCGGGTACTCTGTATTCATTCATTAATGCTGGTAACACTGTGAACGGAGAGCAAGTTTCCGCAACAATTGCAATAGCTACGGTAGTGCACACTCTGAAATCATAAAATTAAAATTAATATAAAATATTACATAACAAAAAAGAACAAAGTAATAACTACAAGATATTTAGAAATATTCACCTGTTTTGTCTCTCTTGTACTTTGAGATTGTTTAGTAAAGTTGCTAATACATCGTGGGGACCAATCGCTTTGGCTATGTAACCAAACGTGTTGACAGTCGCTCGTCTGATAGCCTTTTTGTGTGCCTTTAAAAGCTCCAACAGTTCAAAACAAATCCTCATCCACTCTCTAGCAGAAACAAACTCTGGACCACGGTCAGCAATACGCCCAACTAAATCAATGCAATTTTCTTGTACTTTCTCATGTCTGCACAGAAGATATTTATATAGATAAGTATTATTATGTATCAAGATAAAAACTAATCAATGTAGATTTATAGAATGTATGTGAAAATTCGTACCTATTTTATAAATTTAAAGTTTTCTAAGTAAACGCTTTATAATAAACCTGAAGTTTTAGTAACATTTTGTTTGCAAAAAAAAACTTTTCTATTTTTACCTTATAGGCTTTGGCATTTGAACATAGTCTTACCTGATGTTAAATTACAATGTACTTTAAAATGGTAAGCACGTTAAATTTAGAACTGGTTCTCAAGTACAGCTGTCAGTACACACCAACAACCCTAGCATTATGATATGGTTATACTTGCAAGGATTCTAACCTCTCGGTATCGAAGGACACTGTGTCGGTACATCCCATCATCACTTAAAAACTTTATTTTAACCCAATCAAGGCAAGATTAATTTTAAATTTTACTTACACGTGGTGTTGTAGATAAATATGTAAGGTTACGAAAAAAAATGTTTTAATAATTGTACCAAAATAGTATATAAAAGATTTTTTTTCTCTCTCGATGACCTTATGAAGATCGTAATTTTTATTCCAGAGGCTATTAGTAACTTCCATAACATAATAACATTTTTAAATCAATTAATCATAAGAAAAATTATTTAGTGTTTTTTTTTTTTAATTTTGCTTTTACTCGAAACTCAATTCAAATACAAATCTGAAACTTTTAGGATGTTATTATCTTATTAGTACTTACAGATCCTCTAAGTTTTGTTTAAATACATTTCTGGAATCAACTCACGTATAAGCATAGTGATGCTTATGACCCTATGGCCTATGTCACAATTGACTCATTTTTAGTCGCAAATCATTGCATATTAAAAAGAGCTAAATACAGATTTTGTTGTTCTTATATAATGAGATCTTTTTTTAAAGTATTTATAAGCCATGAAAGAAGTCCAAATCGTGGAGTTCATAACATATTTTTATGATCTTTAATTTTACATATATAAAATTTGAAATGTTACAACTAAATTAATCTCATAATAAAGTATAACTTAAATTTAGGGAATACAGAATAATGTTGGTATAACCAAAGTCATAGTAATTCGTATNNCACTACATTTTAATTATTAAGTACTTTAAAAAGAATTTAAGTAATACCTGTTTTTTAATATAGGCGTGAGCCTTGGAAGAAGGTCCTTGATTGGTGGAGTCATTTTTGTCATACCAATCACATTGACAATCGCCTTCAGAGCTCCAAGTATTGAACCAAGCACTTCTGGATATTCCTCTCCCAAATATTCGTAAAGTACCACACCAAGATGACCCATCAATTTTTCCTAAAAATCAGATGAGATTAAAATAAAAAATCGATTGGTTTTTAAGAATGTTATAGAAAAAAAAATGTACGGTTAGGAAAACTCTATCGGGGACAAACGCCCTTAACATAAAATAAGCACTCAAATCAAAAAGTGTCATTAAATATTTGAGAAGATAAAAAAAAAATAGCTGTCATGAGATGCTCGGAGATGTGAAAGATTTACATTAATATCAGAATGTTCATTTCATAAAAACTAATACAGATTAAAACTATAAAAATGATAGAGTTCATAAAAACCAATATACCATTCTTATCATCTTAAAACGCACGCACACATACAAGGAAGTCGTGATAAGTGACGTAGAGGGGGACATGACGGCATAGGAAAGCGTTAAGCCGTTTGCCATGACGGCACACAGGTTGATTTTACTGTGCAAGCGCGTCAATACATTTTTCACATACAAACTACTGAATTATACATTTATTAAAAAGAAACACTAGAAAGTAACAAGTGCTAATGAAATTTGAATAAGTCTAGTATAGAAATTATACAACCAGCAGCGGAAGATACTCGTCTGCTCGAACTTGGGTATGTGCAAGCACAAAAATACATATACAACAGAAACAGACAAAGAGAAAGTCGCAAGGAAGGTGTGGGACGCTTTTTCCTTACGTGACGATTTCTGTTTGTCAACTCGTACCGCAAGCCGCGTTAAGAAATCTTCGTTTAAAGAAACATTAACACTTACTTCTTGGCATGTCTTCATAACAACAGCTATGCGTGAGATGAGATCGGCGGCTTGTTGTCGGACTTTGGCCGATTTATTGTTCATTCGCCACAATATTATACCGCATATTTGTGGGAGATACGGCTTCACGCGTTTACCTAGTTGATTTACGATGGTACCGAAACCATTTAACATTACAACATCCTAAAAATAACAAAATATATAATGAATATAGGAGGTAGGTGTATGTATATATGTTTGTAAATATATTTAGTACACCTATTTGTATTCCAATGTAGGATTATTGTGTTATTATAAGAATTATTCATTTTTCTCTTCTCTTGTTTATATTTGCTCTACCCGCACTAACTTTTATTTTTGAACACAGTACCGTTGGTTATTTGGTTATCGGGAAGGAAATGTTTTGTGGCATTAAGTGCTCAGTGCACAAATTAAAGAGTACATCAATAAAGTGTACATGCACTAATTCAATAAAATTAAGTTTTAAAGTTATTTTACTATATTAAAAATTATTTTATTCATTTTTCTCTTATTTTGTTTATATTTGCTCTACCCACAACGAGTTTAATTTTATATTACAGAATCACTGGTTAGCCGGAAGGAAATGCGTTACGGCTTTAAGTTGCTTAGCATACAAGCTAGAAAGTGCAATAAAGTATTAATTTAATAATTCAAACAAATTCACATTTTGCTTTTAAGTTTATACCTAGCTTATGGAGGGTACGACAAAAAGGGCTTTACATGAATTCTCAAGTAAAAAAGTGTCACAATATAAAGGTTACTAAAAATTCTAAAACGTCGCAAAAAGGTTCCAGAAATCTATGGCTCTTTATAAACTAAGCCTTTAAATAATGTTAAATTCTAAGTATTTTACTTACTTCAGTCGTCTGTTCTTGAAAAGCATACAATATACCGTCTATAAGAGCTTCCTCTAGTTTGGAATCAATGTCCGCTGCACCCAAATTAGCGAGAATCTTTTCTATCGATTCCATCACCATTTTTCTATACTGCTCATTGTCATCTTTGAGATCATCCACAATTCTGTTAATAATTTCAGAAGCACCAACCTACAAAATATTAACACATTAATAAACATTTTTCTGATTGATCTATTAGTTTAATAATCATTAGTTTCTCAACATTGTTGTCATTGAAAATATTTCGTAAATAATATAATCTATCATCACAAGATAGTTGAAAATCTGTGTCAAACTTATATTGCATTAAATAGATTAAGGTTTACATGTATTTTCTTTGTGATGTCTGTTTGTAGATAGCCCAGTCTGAATATAAAGATATTTGTATAATTGTCTGGCGCAACCTCCATTGTCTATGACTCCATTCACTTAACATTGGCAAAATTGTGTCAACATACATGTTGCCATTTTAAGAAGAAGAAGTAGAATAAGGTTAAAATTGGTAAAATGAATTAAGTGTGTACATCAGGTGACTGTTTAGACAGTAGCAATATTTCTGTAGACACTGCGTTCGATTCTTGTTCTAAATCTATTAAAAAAAAATTGGTGCTTCATATTTGACTTAATTATCTAGAAATATACAAACAATATACACAATCCTCTACGCGTCTATGTTAAAGTACAGCGTTAATGACTGTCGGGTGATTTCTTTTTCATTTGAAAGGGAATGTAGGAACAAAACAAAAGAGTTTATTGCCGTTTTACTATCAAAAGTTATTAGTTCCGAGTCGCTCACAGTAGTTTTTGGAACCGGTTATTGCACTTAGGTTTATTATTTTATTTACACGTTAGTAGCTATACTTTTGAAAGTCTTAGAACAAACTTTAACTTAGGTTTTCTCAGTTGTTTATTAGTATTTGTTTTAATATTATTATTGTAATGTTAAATGTGACCATGAAGTGTCATATCCTACAATACTGCAAGTGTCTAACCTTTCACCGGTATATGTTTCTTATTCTTCTTCTTTAATAAACTACTTTCAATTTTCATAAAAAGAAATCAGTATTTTTTCCAATTATTTAATAACTATTTATTAAAGTCTGGTGTGTTATATTTCTATTCCGCCTCAACACACGCTAGTAATATAATATAATCATATAATTTAATTAATAAAATTACGTACTTTGTTTGCGATTTCAACAGTTGTATCAACTAACTGACGATAGTTTCGTCTATCCAACGCCATTCGATGATTCCAGAAATGTTTAAAAAAGTGTGGTAAGATTTCATCCATAATGTACTGAGGCTCCACACCATCCGTACCGCAACACTGTTTCACTACCTAAAATATTAAAATCGATAAACAGCAACATTCATAGCAATGAAAAGAAATCTAAGAACTATTTATTATAAATTTCGATGTATGTATGACAAGCGATTTTTTTTTATAGTTACAAAAATGTAATTACAATGAGAATATGGTCATCTTTATAATTTTTTCAAATCATAATTTTATAAGTTCCTTATACAGTGTAAGTGAGCACTGAGGTAGTTATATGGTGGGTTAAGGTTCCAAATATGTTGTTAATGGTAAACCTCATTTGATATACTTTTAGTATTTATATATCAAATGTATTTACAATTATTTTTAAAGAGAATTTCTATAATTGTACATGACCTCACGATTTTATATTCCTTTAATATAATTTTAAAAACGCATCCGAAGCCGCGATTAAGTGCTAGTAGACAATCTGATTAAAATATGATTTTGGTGTAATTTTAATAAGGAATAACAGGTTCATGATAACAATAACAAACCTTTAACACAATCTTTTTCATTTCCTCATCAGGCGATTGGAACTCTCGGATGAGGATAAGCATCACTTCACGTGTGTAGTAGTTCGCGTACTCGGCGTCCATGAGGGGGATGAGATACCCGATGGCTTTCAGGAAGGCTGCGAGACCTTTACCACGATGGGTGCGGATACCTTTCCAGAGAGGCTTCAGAACAGAATCGAAGGACTCGATACCGTACGGTGTTGCAGCCTCTGCAAGTGCAGCACTCGCCAGTGCAGTGATTGTACGCACTTTTTGTTGTTCATCAACTAAACCTATGAAAATAGAGCATAATATAAAACTAAAGAAAATATATTTTTTACTATTTGGCATATGTTCCAAACATCATATTAAGTCACGAGCCTCTGCCCGCGACTTCGCTGGCGTGGAATAGTTACTTTGGGCTAATGCTAACATGCAGTGGAAGCTTTCAAGAGGAAAAAAGACGCCGATTTTAAAACATTCTTCACTTGTGCTCCACTCCTATTAGTCTTATCGGAATGATATATAGCCTATAACCATCCTCGATAAATGAGTTATATAACACTCAAAGAATTTTTCAAATTGGACCCGTAATTACTGAGATTACCCTCTACAATGTCACAAACTCACAAACTTTACCTCTTTTATAATATTAGTACAGATAATAAGATAAATCGAAATATCTCATTTTTGATTCCGCTTTGCTCCCATTTTGATGAACATCATGACTTTGCCTTTGGTTATTATTATGGGTTATTTAAACTATACGTCAGTTATTTTTCGAGGCATAAAAAAGGCAAAGGCAATAAAAATAAGTTAAAGTGATGATTGCCATTCTTATAGCTATGATTTATTGATCTTTGTGCAGCTTTTATGATAAAACTATTACATATTTATAATAGTTAAAGTATGTATTAACACTCTGACTGTCACGTCAATTATATAGGACTGGTCAAGGATTCTCTTGTGACGCCACAGTAGTCTTTGATGATTGGAGTTCTAGATCTTTTTACAACTATAATTAATATAAATTAATCAGTGCAACCTAAAAGAAACATGGGATTAAGGTGAGCCAGTTGAAGTGTTAATACAGTATTGTCATCTACAACATTTAAATCTCTTTTAAAATGTGATTAATTTTTATCTAAATATTCCAAGACAAATTGGATAGTTTTTATTAATCATATTTAACATCCTATATATATTATTTTAATAAAATTAGATATATTTACCATGCTCAATAATTTCCACTAGGGATTTCAGATGCGGCAATATGGCACAACCCATCAGGATGGCAATCTGCTGAACAATCTTTATACCCGTGTGACGAGCTTGCCAAGACTTTTTTGATCTACATACAGCCTTCAAGAAGGGCAGTAAAGATGGAATACCTGAAATGTATACACATGTATAAGTTTATGTTATTATATTAATGACTAGCTGTCCCCGCGACTTCGTCCGCGTGCTACTAACAAAATCATCTGAACGTCCATTTACTTATCTACTTTTCTCTCGAACTTAAGTCGCGTCGTCATTAAAATTTAACAACTTTTGATGGATTAAACCGATTTGAATGAAAAAAAGACTCCACATTACTAAAAGATGCTGTATGATTTTCTTGAAAAATTTTTATTGTGAACGTAATACTTTAACAGTGATGAATGTTCATACAACAGATGGACATTTTTAAAAATGATTTAAATTTATTTTGTTACTTATTCCAAGACACGTGCAACAATTTTTTCTACAATAAACTAAAAAAGTACAGACATTTTAGATTATATTCTTATAATAGATTCTTACTGAGAGTCCATAAATTATGTTTAGGTCTGAAGTAGGGATGATCTATATTCGATGTTTTGATGTCGATAATATATTTTTTTTTTATCGAAGCACGACATAGTGACTTCACTATGCCTGATGTTAAGCATAGTACAATCCAAAAACATCGGCAACCACCGAGAGATAGATTATGCATCGTCGGTCGCCGCTGTCATGCCGGCCATAATGACGAAAGTCACCAGGTACTGGATATGCACAGGCTGATCCCGAAACGCGACACGCAGAAGCGAGTCACTATAACTGGCTTTTTCGCCATATGCATGGTGGTTGCGATCGCCGCCCGCCCTGCGCCTCCACCTCTCATGTCCGTGGAGGCCTTCCCGGGCCTGCCGGGCGCCTCCCGGGCCCCGGTAGCGCCCGCGCCCACGACCTCACCGCGCTCGCTACCCTCTGTGCCGCGCGCGGCTCAACCCGGCTTCTTCTAAGCCTCAGGCGCCGCTGCCACAGGCGGCTTATGCTTCATCATCCTCTCTCTCGGGTAAATTCGACTGGATGAAGCATTTACTCCGTGAACACGACATGAAGGAGGTCCTCGCCTTCTACGCCATCGTCGAGGTAGAAGAGGAGCTAGGTCTCCTCACTGCTCTAGCGCGCTTCCCGGCTATCGGAGCCACCATTCAGCGCATCGCCCGGTCACCCTCTTTTAAATAAGTGTTAAAATTCACGGGTCTTAATAAAGTAAAACCACGCGGTCTATGTCTCTCGTTTTTCAATGCGAGATCCCTTCGGTCACAGCGCGATCTAGTAGCTGACTTTTTGCGCGATAGACAGATTGACGTTTTCCTCATCCAGGAAACGATGTTAAAACCGAGTATGCGTAATCCGAGAATCGCGAATTACTGTATAGTCAGGAACGACCGTGTCACCCGCGGTGGTGGCACGTTAATCTATTTTAGGCGTTCGTTGTACTGCATGCCGTTAGATCCGCCCGCGCTAACCAATATGGAAGTGTCAGTGTGTAAATTAGGTATGACCGGTCACTCGAATATTATTTTAGTTTCCGCGTGTTTGCCACCAAACAAAGAATTGCTAAGATCCGATTTGCAGGCGCTACTTAATTTAGGAGATTCAGTTATTATAGCGGGGGACCTCAATAGCGGGAACGTTATCTGGAATAGTCCGTGTACCTCTCGTAACGGGAGAATACTCGACGAACTAGGTAGGGTTCTCGCTTTTGACGTCATAGCCCCTCTGGAACCCACGCACTATCAAGATCATTGCCGACCCACAGTATTAGATATAGCTCTCTTAAAAAATATCACGCTTCCTGTACGACTCATACAAGTAGTACACGAACTTGATTCAGATCATCGCCCG
>JACEII010000040.1:23331-67043 GCA_014332785.1 Antheraea mylitta
AAATGTATTAAGTGTGCTTACATTTATTCTGGGAGTCAGTAAAATCGACAAATCATCATTATAAAATCATAAAAGCACTCAAAACCTGGTTCTTGGTTGATTTTATTAATAAAAATAATAGTTCAAAAAACATGGTGTGTAATGAAAACATAAGATATAAATGAAACTTTTGTATTAGAGAGAAACAATTCAAATTAAAAGATACGACAAAAAGTCAATAAACACTAATCCCAGCCGGTCACCCAATTCAAATAATGACTAAGTTCGACTTTACTTCACTTCCATGATCATACGAAAACCGGTGTTTCCAACACTACTTACCCTCATCATATTTCGTTGTAAAAAAAAGTTGACTATCATAATTTCAAAGCCCTCTCATGATTTATGAATTTGTAGTTAGTGAAATAGTTAAAATATTGGCTAAAAATTTAAGCTACCTTTTATCATCCTATGCTTCTTCAATAACAAAAAAATACCGTTGGGATCGGAACTGATGTCTTCGCTGGTGGGTATAATGCTTATATGCAGTACGTGATAATTGTCCTGCGGCGATATGACCTTTCTTTGCGTTTTGTTTATTTTAATTATCTTTAATTATCAATCAGTTGAATTAGAAGTATGAAATATAATTGGCTGAATTCTATTACATTCAGGCATCGCAAAATACAAAAGTGGACTCAAACTTTGTATAATTTGGTTGATTTAATAATGTATTTTTAGTTCTATAGGTGTTTTTCATATCAAAATTAGACCCGGTAGGTGATGCTGGGAATGGGTTCTATGCTTATTTTAAAATATTTCTCACATACCAATTGGGTATATGTTTGAATGAGTCCCTGGATAGTTTAGATTCACAATTGGAAAAGGTAGGTGTCGCTGCAATCAGGTTTAATAAGATTTTTCGCGTTTAAAAATACAATATAAACCGGTAATAACAGCTTTGGTGCAGACAAAGTTGCACGGGTCAGCTAGTTATTTTTATTTTAGCTAGTATATTTATGCTTACTTCCTGTGGTGTTATCGAAGCGTGAACATAACGTTATGTGGTTATCAAAGTTCGTCGACGCGCGACTGCACCGGATACGCGTCACGCGGCCGGAAGCAGGTGCACACGAACACCGCCTAGTACCGCACCGATGGACAGACAGACACACCAATATCACCATACATACAACTACCCCTTTCATTATAATGTACAAAATGTCTATGTGTAACTTCCTCATCAACTGTGTATAATTTTAAATGGTATTTGTGTATTAGATGCACCGCGCTCGCCGACCGCTGCCGCCTCCGGCTCGAGATTTTTTGAGCTATCTATCTAGTGTGGTGTGACTAGAATGGATAAGATTAAGAATGAGTATATCAGAGAAATTATGAAAATAGCATCAGTGACAGAGAAGTTGATGAGTAATAGCTTAGCATGGTAAGGGCATGTCATGAGAAGAGATGAAAACCATATAACTAGAAAAGTGTTGAGTATGATGGTGGATGGATATACGAGTAGAGGAAGACCGAAAAAGGTGTGGATGGATTGTGTGAAAAATGATATGTGCGTAAAATGTGAATACTGAGATGACATTTGATAGGAGAGAGCGGAAAAAGGAAACATGTTGTGCCGACCCTACTTAGGTGGGATAAGGGTGGATGATGATGATCACTTAAATTGGACTAGTACTTCCTAACGCGTACAACCTACTAAACAAACAAACCCTCCAGCTTTATAATATTAGTACAGATAACTACTCTACTCTCGTACTTAACTTCAGTCGTCATTCAAATTACAATAACTTTTGATAGAGTGGACCTATTTTAATGAAACAAATAATTAGTTACTCTTGAGGATATGCTTTATGATTTTCTTGCTGCGGTTTTATTATGAACTAAGTACTTTAGCAGTGATGCGTGTTTAAACAAACAGACAGACAGACATTTCTAAAAATGATTAAAACGTAGTTTATTAATTATAACTAGACACCTACAACTTTTTTTTTTAAATCTAGAAAGTATTGACACGTTATATTTACATTCTTATTATTCTATACTAATATTATAAAGAGGTAAAGTTTGTGTTGTGACGTTGTAGGGGGTAATCCCAGGAACTACCGGTCCGATTTGAATAATTCTTTCAGTGTTACATAGCTCATTTATCGAGGATGATTAAAGGCTATATCATCACGCTAAGGCCAATAGGAACTAAGCACCAATGATGAATGTATACAAATCAGGGTTTTTTTCATCTTGAGAGCTTCCACTGCATGTTAGCGTAAACCCAAAGTATCTATTCCAAGCGAACGAAGTCGTGGGCACAGGCTAGTATGTATAGATAGATATAAAAACATTTATAAAGACTTTTTTATTAATTTGCAAAAAAAAACTATAACAATAACATAATGGTTATCGATCGTAACATAAACCTTTAACTGTACAATTAAAACGTTCAAACTTTGAAATTCGATCGATTTTGGAAATTACATGTATATAAATGGAAATAACAGGTTTCTCAAACTCGGCCGTTAATCGGTGTGTTCGCCCGTTAATGTCTCTGTATTAGGTCCATTTTATTTCAATACCAATTGATTGACTAATATAATACCCATTGCAGTATAATCTTCGGTCAGCCAATCAATCAAAATACACTTTATTCAATTTGAGCCTTAAGCACGCATTTAGGAACGTCAAAGCTACCACCGGATCGCTAAACAACCCAGTTATCGAGAAGTCATATATTATTTATTTACTTTATATATATACCTACCTAGACTTTGAGGTGGACGTGGACGTGGACGTGGTCTTTGACGAGTACGTAGCCTTTGCTAATGCCTTTCACGTGGACATGGGAGTGGACTTTTAAGGGAACTTTGATGGGGACGTTGAGGTTGACGTAGACGTGGACGTGTGGGCGTGGACCTTTTTTTTAAACAATTCTCATACAATTTTGTGTACTCGTTACCAGGAGTACAGGAATCCAGAAAAGTAGCTGTTCCCGAGAGATAGGTCAAATGCACTATATATCAGAATTTTAGTACTAGCTGACCCATGCAACTTCGTCTGCACCGATTCGATTCTCCCCTGTTTCAATTGGATTTTTAACGCGAAAAATTTAATAAACCTGAAACCCCATTTATAGCGACATCTACCGTTTTCAGTTGTGAATCTAAACTATTCAGGGACTCACTCAAACATATACCCAGTTGGTATGTGAGTATTTTTTAATAAACCTAGAATCCATTCGCAGTCTCAGCTACGGGCTTAGTTAAAATAAAAACTAACCTACATAACTGGCGGTAATGTAAGAAAGAAGCATAAGAAGATGAAATATAGCTTAAATTATTAGCTAAACTGTCTGCTATATATAGTTCAAAGAAAATTTAGTTCGTTAACCAAATCATTATTTAAAAAATCATTACTTTTTTTTACTTTCGTCCGTTATCCTGAAGAAATCCCTAGCGTTTTATGGAATTCTTTCCGAATTACATGTTGTGTTTTGTATCATGCAATTTTAATTGTATGATCTAAAAATGAATACATGTATAGCTTAGCATAGTTAGCTAGGTCAGATCGGGTATTTTTCTCGGTAACAGCCCAAGCCGAGGTGTGCCGTGCACCCTTGAGCATGTTACCTAAACAAAATCAGTTGAATGCCTTAAGCGCTCGCCTTAGTAGTTCGGTAAAGCTGTAAAGGCCTAACAAGGCCAATAGCGTAGTTAGTTCGAGAAAAAAAAAGTTTTACGGGAGACAAAGTATTCTAGATGTAACTATAGGTATAATATTAGTTTTTTTTTATATCAAAGGAGGCAAACGAACTGGTGGGTCACGTGATGTTAAGTGATCACCACCGTCCAGTCGCAAGTGCGTTGCCAGCCTGTATATGAGAGAAGGAGGAGGGGAAGGAAAGGGAAAGAAGGAAAGAGGAAGGGACGTGGGCCTCCGGCTCTCTCACTGACCGCACGAAACACAACACACTGTTATTTCACGTCGGTTATCTGTGAGAGGTGTGGTACTACCCCGGAGGAGCCGACCCATTCATGCTGAAACCAAAAATAGCTTCAGCAGGGCTCTACCACCTACAAGTCAAGTTTCGTCAAAATTAGTTCAGTACTTTCGGAGTGATACGTGTTCACAGGGACAGACAGACAGACGGACAAAAATTATAAAAATATTACTTTGACTTCTATAGTGATAACAAAGTCTACCTCGATTATAAAAAATATATTTAACGTACAGATTTGGCCTAGTTACAGTTTTATTATAGACTAGCCTCTGCCCACGACTTCGTTCGCGTGGAATAAATACACTAACACTAACACGCAGCAGTTCTCAAAAGGAAAAAACATCCCAATTTTGAAACATGAAACATTATTCACCTGTGCTCCGCTCCTATTAGTCTTACCGTAATGATATATATCGATGAATGAGCTATATAACACTGAAAGAATTTTTCAAATCAGACCAGTTGGTCCTGAGATTATCCCCTACAACGTCACAAACTCACAAACTTTACCTCTTTATAATATCATTAGTATTAGTATAGACTCATTACACGTCACAATACTGACCAACAAAACTATTAAAATTGGTCCAAAGGGTTGAATATAAAGTCCATAACGTGAATGAAATCGACAAAGCTTTAAATTCTGCCTGGAGCGGAACTGTCGAGCTGATGGCAGACTGCTGCTCCATTATTAGGGATAACCACAGCTAATGTTCACCTCAGCCTGATCTTGGTATA
The DNA here is from genome assembly GCA_014332785.1 of Antheraea mylitta. Classification (NCBI taxonomy): domain Eukaryota; kingdom Metazoa; phylum Arthropoda; class Insecta; order Lepidoptera; family Saturniidae; genus Antheraea; species Antheraea mylitta. The sequence continues at coordinate 28,061 of JACEII010000040.1, forward strand.
AATGTAACTAGCCACGGGCGTCTAGGATTCGATTCTCGTTAAATGCGATTAAATTTAAATTGACTAAGATATAAGATATATGAGATAAATCTAACGTTGCACTTTTAGATTTGTGTGAAAAAAATGTTGCATATGTTTAGGAATAAGTAATAGAATACATTTCAATCATTTTTAGAAACGTCTATCTGTATGTCTACGTATATGAACACGCATCACTTCTAAAATACTGGGTTCACAATAAAACCCTACCAAGGAAATTATAAAGTATATCTTCGAGAATAATTTAGTTTTTGTCTCATTAAAATTGGTCGATTCTATCAAAAGTTATTTTAATTTTATTAACGGCGCGGCGTAAGTACGAGAGAAAAGTAGACAAGTAAATGGACTTAATACATTCAGATAACTTTATTAATCACTAATTTTCACATAAGGTTCCACGCGGACGAAGTCACGGCTGGAGCTAGTAACTAATAAAATACATTTCAATCAATTTTAGAAATATCTTCATGTATGAACTCGCATCACTACTAAAATACTGGGTTCACAATAAAACCTCACCAAAAAAATCATAAAGCATATCCTCGACAATAACTTAGTGTTTGTTTCATTAAAATCAGTCCATTCTATCAAAAGTTATTGTAATTTGAATGACGACTCAAGATAAGTAAGAGAGAAAAGTAGATAAGTAAAGGGTTTGGTGAGAGAGCCGGAGGCCCACGTCCCTTCCTCTTTCCTTCTTTCCCTTTCCTTCCCCTCCCCCTTCTCCCATATACAGATTGGCAACGCACTTGCGACGTCCCTGATGTCGCTAGTGTCTATGGACGGCGGTGATCACTTAACATCACGTGACCCACCAGTTCGTTTGCCTCCTTTGATATAAAAAAAAGGACTTAATACATTCAAATTATTTTAATAAGCACTGTTTTTTTTTTCATAGCGCTCCAAGCGGACGTAGTCGCGGGCACAGCTAGGGTGCAATATGATAATGTTTATTGGTGGCGTCATTAGACATAATTTGTTCAGATAGGTCACGAATTACACGTATCAGGTAACAGCTCAAGCCGAGGTGTGCCGTGCCCCCTTGAGCTAGTTGTCAAATAAAATCGGCTGAGTGCTTTAAGCGCTCGCCTTAGTAGTCCGATGAAGCTGTTAAGACGTTGCTGGGTCAATAGAGAAGTCAATTTGAGAAAAAAATCATAATTTGGAACCGTATAATAAGCTTAAAAAGCTATTGCTGGCTTCAGCATGAATGGGACGGCTCGTCTGGGGTAGTACCAACCTTTCAGAGAAAACCGACGTGAAGTAACAGTGCTTGCATTGTTGCGTTTCGTTGGGTCGTAGCTTTATAGTTTTTCGCACCGGTTATTGCTCTTATTATTATTTTATTTACACGTTTGTAGCTATGCATTTGAAAGTCTTAGAACAACCTGTAACTTAGGTTTTCTTGGTTGTTTATTAGTATTTGTTTTGATATTGTTTATTAGTATTGTTATATGCTAAATGTGACCATGAAGTGTTATATCGTAGAATACTGCGAGTGCCTTACCTTTCACCTGGTATATAGTACATATACAATCCGTTAGATAATACATAAATATCCCTAATTACTTTTAATAATAAGCCGAAATTTGACTACTCTGGCACTCTTGTGTTTGTTTCCATTTCAACTGAATACCACCTAATCTGGTAAAAGCTGATCTTTCAGGCTTGCTTTTTAGCAAATTATCATGTAATATAATATTACTTGCCCTAGTCGAGTAAGTAATGATATTACAAATTATTTTAGATCAATTCAATCATATAACAAGATGGTGGCCGTCTTGTTAGAACTTTCCAGGGAGTTTTTGTTACAGCTCAGAATCCATGCTCCGTGGTATTATTCGCTTGTGTTAATTAATTAATAACGTAAAACACCACCAACATTACAAAAGTCAAATATCACAGGATTATGAATAAAATATAAAATACCATGGCCCCCCTCTCTCCCCCTCAAACACAGGGTGGCAACACAATTGCGACTCCCTTGGTATTGCTATTATCTATGGATGATAGTGATCACTTAACATCAGGCGACACACCTGTTCTATGATTTAAAAAATACCTACATTCCAGGACCCCGCTTAAAACTCCGACTGACACTTTCCTTAACGTCATATTTAGTAATCTCGTTCGGTGACGTCATCAATTATGACGTCATATTTTATAACTTCATTAGATGACGTTAAAATATATTGTTTATTGATGGATTTTTTGCTGTCTTTTTTTGTAATTCGCCGCTAAAATTAGTATCTGTATAGATAGAAAAAAAATCATTAGGATAAAGTTTTATCTATTAATTTTACGCGGACAAAGACGCGCGCGGTCATTTGTCGATACATATCAACAAAATCTATGACAAAATCAACGCATTATTAATTCATTCATGTCACATTCCAGAATATTAGCAAATTATAGATTCATGACTCACGCCGTTTCGTCGCATTCCAAATTCGAATTCTAAAAAGGAACCGGTAATTCGAAATATTCGAATTCTATTTTGTTCTTTTTTAATTCATTTCAGACATGGCCAAGACGTTCGAAAAAAGAAAAGAGTATGTATACGTACTATATAGCGTATAGAGGGCCGCACGAAAGTTACTGTTATCTTGGCATATCCTCTCTAGGCGAAACGCCTATAAAGTAACAGATTTATTATCTCAAACGTTACGAAGAACGTTATACGGTACTTGATGGGCGGGCCGCTCCCCCCTTACTGCTATTGTTACGAACCTCCCATAAAGTTTCGTATTCGAGATACGGAATTATTCTACCTCTGGTCTTGATTTCAACCGTTAATTTCTCCTAAACTATCCCATTACCTCAAAATTCACTTATACTATAATATAGATAGAAAATTTAGAATTTTTTCTATATAAATTTATGTACATATTGTTTTGTTATTCAAAGAGAAATTAAGCTTTCTAAATAAATTCCTTATCTCTCTGGCGTGTATTTTAAATGCGGTACTTTATGGGCATGCCTGTACATGTAATACCGTATTTCAATGGCCCGAGATGTGCGAAGTAAAATACGGTACTTTCTGAGTCTCGGAGCAACCCTTCGTCTTGTTCTCTGTCTCGTTCTTGCACGACGACTGTACCGCTCTACTTGTAAAGTTTGTGTTCCACTATATTTTTAAAGCTTTATTATTTTTGATGTAAATGTTGGAAATACATCGCGCATTTCACCCTGATACGGAATAACTCGACTCGTTGTTAGTGCTGTCTTTTTGATACGGTTTTCACCATGATTTAGAGATATTTTACCGCTAGTTATATTTGTAAAAATAAAAGAAACATATTGTAGTAAAGCGATAACACATTTTATTTGGCATTTACATTACTAACGCTAGCAAAATCTTATGAGATACATGAAAGTAATGATCTACAGAATTGTATATATTAAAAATTCCTGTATGAAACGTCTTCACTAGTATATGTCTTAGTGGAGACGTTTATCCCCTAAGGATAATCAAAAGTAGCCATTCTTATCTCTTACATTTTATTAAAAACAATGGGTTAATTGTGATACTATTTTCATTAATAGAGTCTTAATCATTATTAAATTATATATTATAACTACGCCTGGTATTTAATATATATCAAAATTCTCCTTTAAAGTATATCAATCCAATGAATATGTATCTTAGGAGATATCAAAGGCATAAAATTACGTGAAACAAAAAACAAAAAAAATTACATGTGTGAAGATAGATATTCTGTGACTTTCGTGAATTCATTATAAAATTAATGTAAATAAGAAAATATCAACAATTTGTTTGTCACGGTTAGAATATGGTCAGTGAACAAGCTAATTAACTAATTACGTAATATTTATTTAAAACATTAGTTTATGCCTGAAGTATTTGATATATTATTTAAAATAGGTTCAAATGATTAAACCAAAGACAAAATATTAAATCATTAGGGGTTGCATGCTGAAAAATTTGTTATAGTAACGTTATTTATTATCAGTAAAATTTACGACTACATTCTGTGAATTGTTTGAAAAAACCTGATTAAAAAGAATGCGGTGTCGTGGGACACTAGGTAGGAACGAAGTTTCTTCGGCTAATGTAGAATCGACACAATTTGCAAAAAATAATCGTGCTCAATTTTATGTAATCGTAACTCAAATTATCAATTAAAATAACAAAATGTCTCTTTATTTTTGTTTGACAACATAAAATTACATAGAAATAGAAATAATCACAAAAAAGGAGAAATATAAAGGTAAATTACACTACACGCTTGTGTATAAGACTGTCGCGCCTGCGCACGTCTTTATTCCACGCACTTTTCGTTAGGGTTTTACTATCACATTTGTTTCAGTTCGGTCGCGCAGCAAAATTCCTATCTCCCCCAAGCCTGCCGTAAGGAACTTCGTTCCAAAAAGCCATCTTTTCTACGACAAAAATAATGGCTAAAAGCGATATATCATCACGCTAAGACCAATAGGAGCGAAACACTCTTATGTTTCAAAAACGAATTTTTTTCCTTTGAGAGTTTCCGCTGCGTGTTAGCGTTAGCCCCAAGTAACTATTCCACGCTCACGAAGTCGCGGGCACTGACTAGTCTAGCAATAAAGACATTTTCTTTCTTCTTCTTTCTATATATTAATTCACACGGGCTTCACTGTATAAATATAGCTTATCTCGAATATCTCAGTGGAGGTCAGCCCTTAAGTCGTCCCGGGCTGTTCCTACGTAGTTGTATCAAGAATGTACATTTTGCCCGCTTTGAGATATTCTCTCTCAGTTCGCGAATAAAAAAAAACTAAAACATATACAGTTCGAAGTAACGGGCTATGTGATTATTAATAAAATCGTTAAAAGACCGGTCATAGTGTCTCGATTTGGTGATGTCATTGCGGCTTCGTCATAACTGATGACGTTTTCCAGTATAGTGTGATCCATTAAAAAGCAGGGTGTGTCGTAAAAACACACGATAGAAGTAAAACTACTTGCAAGGAGTAATCTCAAGAAGTACTGGACCGATTTGAAAAATTCTTTCCATGTTATATAGCTCATTTATCGAGGCTGGTTATAGGCTATATCATCACGCTAAGACCAATAGGAGCGGAGCACCAATGGATTTTTTTTTCACAGGGAAACATCACTATATTCTTTTTATAGAACTGAGTACTCTGATCCGTTTGTCTGTCTGTTCACGATAAACTCAAAAACTACTGTACGGATTTCCTTGGACAATACGTCAGCTTATGATTACTCCCATGCCTTCCTTCGGGAAGAGGCTTATGACCCTGGGGTGGGTCTCTTATAAGCCGATAATGTTGGTATTGGTTTTTAAAACAACGGCGACCGTTGACAGATCAAGCCATCAACAGTCGCGACTGTCATGCCATCATTATATAGGTGGTAGCTGAAACTATTACTGGTTTCAGCATGAATGGGTCGGCTCATCCGGGGTAATACCACCGTCTCACAGAAAACCGACGTGAAATAACAGTGTTTGCATTGTTGTGTATCGTTCGGTCAGTGAGAGCATCTGAGGCCCACCTCCCTTCTCCTTTCCTTCTTTCCTCCTTTCCCTTCCCTAACTTTCCCCCACCCCATATACAGGTTGACAACGTACTTGGGACACCCTTGTTGTTATTAGTGTCTATGGACGGGGATTGTCACTTAACATCACGTGACCCACCTGTTCGTTTGCCTCTTTTGATATAATATATATATATATATATATATATATTTTGACATATTAAAGAACCAGCTATTCTAAAATTCTTGTTCTTCTAACGTTGCTGGCTCCTGTACTAAAGTGTCGTAAAAAGTTAGTTATTGGAGAACCTCTTGCGTTTTCTTGGACAAAAAGTATCCTATATGTGATCTCGGTATATTAGTTATCAATGTGTCAAATTTTGTCAAAATTGGTTCTGTACTTTCAGAGTGATACGTGTTCACAGGGACAGATTGACAGACGGACAAAAATTGTAAAAAGATTTTTTTTTCGAAATGACTACGCTATTTACCCAGCAAGGTCTTAACTGCTTCACCGGCCTACTAAGGCGAGCGCTTAAGGCACTCAGCCGATTTTATTTTGGCAACCAGCTCAAGGGTGCACGGCACACCTCGGCTTGGCTGTTGCCTGTTGCATGCAAAATCGCGACCTATCTTAGCTAACCTAGCTAACTATTCATATATGTATGAGTTGTTGAAACGTATATGTGTACCAAGCATACACGCCTCAACAACTCCTCCATATATTTATTATCGGAAAATTGAGAGTTTTTCAGTTCGATTCGGAAAAAAAAGTAAACCCTTCCACTTTCATGTGTAAGCGTGTAGGCGTGCACGTGTGTGGGGGTGATCGTGTAGTGATGTAGCGGTGATGTATATTTGTGTGTCACCGTATCGCGCAAGCAACGTACTCAAGGGCTCCCTACCGAGGGATCGAACCTAGGCTTGAGCCGCTGCCGTGGGAGGCCTAATCGGGTGTGCGGGAGCGAAATTAACCCCCAGACCACGGCGGTGTGATCTGTGGTTACGCGGGCGTGGGCGTGAGCACGCTTTGTTTCGAGGGACAGGCTGGTACTGATCGTTCGCTGACGTGATTAAATCAGGAGGGTCGGTAAAAATGCAACGCGGACGTCTTTTATAACGCGCAGCGTTAGGTACGATAAAAAGATTATTTTTGGCTTCTATATCGATAACATAGTCTTCCCCAATTATTATTTTCAAAAAATATTTCATGTACAGATTTGGCCATGTCACAGTTTTATTATAGATAGATAACTATGTACAGATTAAAAACTCCCATATAGGTATTAGGTAGGACCTTAAACATAATTACAGCTTTCTGCTGTTGCCTGTTTCGAAGGCAACAATTAACTAACATTAGAATGCGGATGTAGGAAAAGTTACTCAAAAATGGATGTGGTATGTAGCCGTTGTGTAGGTGGTAGAGCCACGCTGAAGCTATTACTGGCCGACGTGAAGTGACAGTGCTTGCATTTTTGCGTTTCGTTCGGTTAGTGAGAGCGCCAGAGGCCCACCTCTCCTCACCTTTTCCCTTCCTCTTCTCCCCCTCCCTCAACACAGGCTGGCAACGCATTTGCGACTCCCCTGGTGTTGCAAGCGTTTATGGACGGTGGCGATCACTTAACATCAGGGTACCCGCATGTTCTTTTGTCTCCTATGATATTAAAAGGTGTCGCTGTAATCCTTTAGGCGAATAACGTTATTTTTTGTTGTACAACGATTTAAAACGATTTTTTTATTGTACATATGTGTAGGGATCACTTATAACCAATGGAAGGTCTCCAGATGTCTTGTTGAAAATATGACTTAAATAACTTTACCCGTGACTTCGCTCGCGTTAATTTGTTCTTTTCCTGGGAAACAGTATTTTTTCTAGATTAAATGTACCCCATGTCTCTTTATCTACTTTTAACTATGCGTATGCAAAATCTAATCATAATTGGCTTAGTAGTTTAGGCGTGACAAACGTAAATGAAACGTTACAAACAAACTCACGTTTGTATTTATAGTAATAAGTATACTAGTAAGGGTTACTAAAACAAACAGGGTATGTCGTAAGACACACAACAGAAGTGATTTTTTTGGATTAAAGAGATACGTTTTGATTAAAACCATCCGAGTACTGACCGCGCTAGACGTTGTTTAACTTCGGTGATCGGACGAGAACAGGTGTTTTTAAAACTCTACCCAACATCGTGTTCACCCCCCATCCACCCCTTTTCGTCGCACAGAAACATTGCCGATTAGTATCAAAGCCCACATTAAAAATTAAGAATTGGTCAGGAATCTTAAAAAATCGAATTTATTATATACTACCTACCAATGGCATTCTAACTAAAAAACTATGATATGTCATAAGCAGCAGAGATAAGATGTCGCTCCCGCACACTCGTCGTGGTGCCACTCGGTACTGGCTCAAGCCTGTCAAACAATTTCAAAATTAAATGCAACAGTTAGTGAAGTATGAACATCTTGAAGTATGAACATCTGCATAAACATAAATTTACGTAATTTTTTTTCTCGAACTTACTATGCTATTGACCTAGCAAGGTCTTAGCAACACCCGATTAGGCCTCCCTCGGCAGCGGCTCAAGCCTAGGTTCGATCCCTCGGTAGAGAGCCCTTGAGTGCGTTGCTTACGCGATACGGTGACACACAAATATACATCACTGCTACACCACCCCCACACACGTGCACGCTTAAACGCTTACACATGAAAGTGAAAGGGTTTACTTTTTTTCCCTTATCGAACTGAAAAACTCTCAATTTTCCGATAATAAATATATGGAGGAGTTGTTGAGGCGTGTATGCTTGGGGTACACATATACGTTTCAACAACTCATACATATATGAATAGTTAGCTAGGTTAATTAAGATAGGTCGCGATTTTGCATGCAACAGGCAACAGCCAAGCCGAGGTGTGCCGTGCACCCCTTGAGATGATTGCCAAAATAAAATCGGCTGAGTGTCTTAAGCGCTCGCCTTAATAGTCCGGTGAAGCTGTTAAGACCATGCTGGGTCAATAGCGTAGACATTTCGAAAAAAAAAACTTAACCGGACTACGCTTTACGTAATGTTTTTACAATTTCTAAAAGACATTTCCAAGCATTCCTTACATATTATATTATAATAATTAATGGTTCTATTTTGCATACAAAGCATGAGATACTTCTCTTTCGTCTCGTGTCTCACAGCGCCTCATCTGTTTTTTAATTGTATCAGAATTATAATTGCAAATCATACACTATGTTGTTGTTTATAGAGCATAACTACAACGGTAGTGCGGTCGTGCACCAATGAATATCATTTTTTATTCTTTGTATCACCATGCAGTTATATTCTAGTATGTATTTCTAGGCCTGTGGGTGAATAAACGCCGTTTAGATTAAGAAAAAAAATTGAGGCAGTCCATAAGTAGTGCTGACAGAAGTTAAAACTCAAATTGATTTATTTAAATTATTAAAATTAGCGTGTTTTTCATATCTTTTGGCACTCGGAGCAATAATTATGTACATTTTTCATACAGTTTTTGAATTAATGAAACATATGATAAGCTGCATAATTTCAATACAAAATATTAATATTATATATATATATATATACAGGCCCCTATATTACGCGTTGTTAGTCTAACGCAAGCCACGTAAGCGTAATACGGCCAGTCATGCTTACCAGCATGTCATTACGCGAAATTGTAAATTTATTTCTTGTCGAAACACCGCTCAACGCGCCTAAAAAACATTTCACTTTAAAAAATAGTACGTATACAGACAGCACAGTCATAATAATGCCTATAATGTTGTTCAGTATTCGGTACTCCTTGTTGGTTAGGTTGTTTTAATAATGCAAAATCACAAGCCTAACTGACGGGACCGACGGAAGTACCGGAGAAACGTCGATATTAACATCGACGCAACATCACTGGGCACATCCCTAGTCGACATGCAAAACGGTCGAATTTAAAAACGGACATGACATTACGCGTCTAAGTGTTCGACTTCAAGCAGTAAAGTTAAGTGTCTCAGCGCCGTGCGCCTTAATTAAAGTGTTAACAAGTGCTGGAGACTTCGTAAGGCCCCATCACGTTAACGGAACTACTAAAGGGAACCTGGACGTTCCAGAAGACCGGTAAGTGGTTTTTTCATTATTCATTGCAGACCTTTTCTAGCTTGGGATACATGAATACTGAGTATAATCGTAATCATCTTTGGTCCTTCGAAGGCACGTAGCCAACCAGCCTGTCAGTAGGTCTCATAAAACCCTACAAATGTTATAGTCACAAATCACTTAAAAATATCTTCTCTTCTATTCGCTTCTAGAACATGAATAGAAATCTCTTTGGATTTCAATAGTGAAAATTTTGACTATGAACTATTATCTCATAGAATACCGTAAGCGATTTACATAACACCTTGTATATAAACTGAAAAAGTTTCACTTTCTCCGCGTGTACGTACACATTGATACATCAAGCCCAGTTAATTAAATCCTGATTCAACCAAACACTAAAGTGAGTAAACTCGATAGTGACTAAAAGAACTATTGGAAATAATCGCGATTCCTGTAAAAAAATTGATGTTAATAAAAACATACCATATCCATGAGTCCAGTGAGCTCAAATGACTCGTACATCGATTTTTTTTTAGTAGACAAACTTTTTTGCATAGCGCTTGCGTGCCCCGTGACAGACAGACCGACAGGTCGATTTACAATATGCTCCTATCACACGATCTTAGCACGCAACTACGACCAGTTTACCGTGACCTCCCTCCATATACTTACGCTTGCTAAATACACTATATAATTTTTTTATTATTTTATTGAAAAAAAAAAAAATGATCGTCCGTTTATCATCATATAGGTTCCCATCGAAAATCAGCACCGCAGTACTTCTTAATTGCATTTTTTTTTCTGAATGTGTTCGCCAATTGTTGTACATTTATTTTTAATTTTGAAATGTATTTTTCTCTGTTTAACTAATTTGTGTAATTGTATGTTTGTTCCAACAATAAAGTATTTCTTTTTTTTTCTTTCCATTATGTCACTACATACAAAACAATTGTTAGCTACCCACTTCCGGTACCGCTCGTCATTCAAGACTCGAGATACTAGCGCTACATATTAGAGATACGCATTGATACTAGCGCCAAGCGCCAACATCTAAGAGAGACACATTAACACTAACGCCATTTTATTAAAGATACATAAATGAGAATTATTATAATTATATAGATTTCAATGAGTCATTTCAATGGGAATCGATATTGTTCATTTATTACTTGCACAACATTAGTTTTATGATAATAATAGTAATTGCTTTGACTTCAATAGTTTGACTTATAAAGGGCTATATGTCTCTACTCTACATACATACACATATTTCAGATACATAAATAACAATGATTTTATATAGAATTGATGTACGTAAATAATATTAATTTGTTCATTAATTATTATCTTTGTGTTACTTAAAACATTTAGCAGAATTATAAGTAAATGGTAATTGGTTTGAGTTATATAGTTCGGCCTATAAAAGGCAAGATGTCGGTGTTATCTACGCATTCCATTGTAATTTGTACTGTAAGCCGTAACTCTGGGCAAATAAAGAGTGAAAGTATTTACTTAGTGTTATTGGCATCCTTACTGCATCGACTATGTCGTATACAACCTGATTACACAATCCTCAACCACGTCTGTCTCTCTGTCCGTCTGTTTGCGATAAACTCAAAAACTACTGAACAGATTTTCATGCTGTTTTCACCAGTCGATAAAGTGATTCATCCGGAAAGTTTAGGTATATAATTTGTCAAGATTCTGTATAAATTGTTTGAAATATTACGATAATTGTTGGACTTGTTGAAAAAAATCAAGTCACCTGAGAGTTCTTATCAAAATTGCTCGCTAATCCTTTTGAGACAAAACAATGTATGTTAGGATATTCCCCTTTTATAGGTCTACAAAAAAGTCTGTGAGACCATATGTCTATCTTTTAAGGATAAACCTATATACACATTATATATCCTAAAACTTTATCTTTTTGGATAGATTTTGATGAATATTTTGTGCGTTCCAGTAGATTCAAGAATGGGTAAGATTCATAGTTCGACTCTGTACGTTGCTTTGCGGTTTGAGTCTAGGTTATTTTTTATTATCAGGGTGGGACAACGTCCGCCGGGCTCGCTAGTACACTGTATAAGATTAAAAAAAAAATGTCACTACGTATTTTAAAACAAAGTAGTCTACCCTGTCTGTCTGTCTGTTAGCAATAAAATCAAAAAGTACTGATCGGTTTTTTTTTTTTTTTCGAAAAGTCTACGCTATTGACCTAGCAAGGTCTTAACAGCTTCACCGAACTACTAAGGCGAGCGCTTAAGGCACTCTGCCGCTTAAGGCACTCGGCCCAGTACTGATCGGATTTTCATGCGATTATCACCTACTGGATAGATATAGTATTCAAAGATATTATATAACCAACATAACAACAGGTTTTTAAAAAAGAAATTGATTAATAACAGGTTAATTTACACTGGCCGTATTCCCTTCAAATGATACCTTGATAAGAATCTTTCATTGGAATCGGTGGTAATTCGAGCGTTATTTTTGAGATTAGGATCATTATTTTGTGAGTCACTGGAAAAACCAGAAGTAAATTTTAAAATTTCACTGCTTAATAATGTATCATATTTAGAGGAGAGTGTATATGAAGCCATTTTTAATAACAAGCAAAAACTATAATCTATCTATACTAATATTATATAGAGGTAAAAATTGTGTACTTGTGAAGTTGTAAGGGGTAATCTCAGGAACTACTGATCCGATCTGAAAAATTCTTTCAGTCTTATATTGCTCATTTATCAAGAATGGCTGTAATATCATCACGCTAAGACCAATAAAATATATATACAATAAATATATAAAAAATATATATAATACATATGTAGATGATATGATTTTCGGTTGTCACCGACTTTCAATACATCTTTAGTTAGCACACATATTCATTCATGTTTTATTTCATTTGGTTAATTTGATAAACTATTTATTTTCCGCTTTTTAGTACCTTATGGCTTTTTGATTAATGTTGAAGTTGGTTAATTCTTTTTTTTTTGAAAATTTACTTTATTATGTATAAAATTAGTCGGCCTGTCGGACGTTATGTCGACCTGACAATAAATAAACTTATTACAACAAATTATATATCTAAACTTTCCTCATGAGTCTTTATCTACTGGTGAAAACCGCATAAAAATCCGTTCAGTACTTTTTGAGTTTATAGAAAACAGCTGTCTGTTGTACATCGCAGAGGATTTTGTTTTTTTTTTTTTTTGTGGTGATGGTGGTTATTTTTGTACTAAAATTTTTCTTGAATATTTTTACACTCAGAGTATTAAAATATACTACTTTGTTGTTGTTTTAATAAATACCCCGAGTATACGATGCTGGGGTCCATTTTTCATTCTACTCATTATTTGCAACCCTTTGCCAATCCGACTTTGCGAGCGACAGCAGAATAATCAAGAAATTGGTTTAAATATGTTTTATTGTATTATAAGCTACATATTCATACGTATCGAAGTTACTGAGATATGTATGTGTACCAAGCCTATATAACTCAATAACTCTTATATGTATTTCGATTCGGATAATTTTTTTATCTGAACTAAATCAGTTTGATAAGGGAAAAATGAAACCCTTCCACTCTCATGTGTAAGCTTGTGTGCGTGCACGTGTGTAGAGGTGATATGTGTAATGTTATTGCAGTGATTAAAGATCTTGTGTCACTGTATCGCGCGAGCAGCGTACTTAAGGGTTCCACGCCTAGCCTAGACCTAAGCTTGAGCTGCTGCCGAGGGGCCCTAGTCTACCTCCAGACCAAGGACTTTAGGCGTGTCATCCACTTTTGTAGGTTATAAGATACTCGGGTTTCTTTGAAAGAACGTGTTCACGAACGTTAGGTAGTGAAAATTGAATTTCCCTCTGAATTTGCGCGATCATATCTGAAGCCATCATAAACACGCTCAAACCCTCGAGATCCTTCGCCGACATGACCGTTAAGGTCGCCAACGATGATGCTTTCTGAATAGGGAATGCAACGAAGTAAGTCCTCTAGTTCGTTCAAAAAGGATCCTTTCTCCAAACCCTGACGAGTATAAGCATTGACTAAATGGGTAATTACGCTTTTAGTCGATTATTTCGTCTGTCGACTTCCCTCAAGTTATGCGAAAAAAAAAGTGTTACTTTTAAAATGAAAGGTATAGTTTAGTATAGTTTTGCTGTCGGTACGATGTTTTTTCCCCCGCTCGCGCATACCGACGCAGTCCCGCGGGCATTTTTCATCCCGACTTGATTAAACCCGAACCCGCCTACCGCTAATATATGAAACCTTGTGCAAGTTGTGAGCTGCACTTTTGTTCGAATTCCAATACATATAATATGTGTGTGTGTGTTACAATAGGTCTTGTCTTTTGTGCTCTACGTGTGCTAATGTTGTTTTTCCGATTATATAATTATTCTTGAAGAAAACACATTAGTTGGGATCGTTATTAGATATTTTCTAAAAACCATCTAAAGTTTTGAATCGAAAATTTGACACAAAACATTTTCTTTGTAAGCTTAGTATTTACTATTTTCGTTCAGAGCATTCTTATTGTAACTCATTGGCAGTGTGCTAGGTTAGGATAGGTTGGGATAAATGAAAAATATTCTTCATTCACCATTACGGATCAGTTTAAACAAAATAACATTATAAGTAAAAAACAGCGCTTTATTAAAACTTAGCTGACTAACTTAATTTACATGGCTACCCCGTCATTGCGCCCGTATCTAAGCAACATAACTATTTATAATCACCGATATTGAGAATATTCCATCTTGACATATTGAGACAAACTGGTTGTCCCATGTTTTAGATTTAGTAAAACGAGTAGGGGAGAGTGGGGTAATTACCCCATAATTACTCTTAATTGAGAACGACGGGTAATTGGAAACAGTTAGATAAATAGTACATCTCCCCGTACTACACTGTCGCGAACCTATTCTATGGCTGAATGCAGAGCCATTCATTGCATATGCGAAAGTGGGATTGAAAGGACGCACTAGTATTGTCACTGTAAGTCGAACAACTATTTTTGTATTTTTGATATAATTTTTGTCATCAGTTATAACGCATGTAAGTATCATATTTTTGAGTTCAAAGGTATTGTGTTTTTGCTCATATCATATACGCAGTATCTGTTTTCAAATGCAGCATAGATTGAAGTTAATAAGAAATGCTTTTAAGAGTGGCGACAATTTTTATGTATATTGACTGATTCGGGTAATTGGGAACGGCATTAGGTAAATAATTTGGAACGTTCCCAATTACCCCTTACCCTCCTAATTACCCATAGTAATGCTGGTTGATTGTGTAAAGATATTTAAACTTTACAAATGATTTCAGATGCCTCGTAATGACGTATGAAAGACCGATCAAATGTCTTTCTTAATTACCTCATACCGTTCCCATTTCCCCCACGGAATGATCTCAATTACCCCATAGGGTATCGGGTATACAGGAACGGCAATGTTTTTTGTTTTAGTTTATATTTTTATTAAAACATAAATTTAAAATAACGTTTTATGACTACTAAGTACATTGGGGTGTAAGGGGTGTCGCGTAACATCTTAAGACTTGAGACACCCAAGCCAACCTCACCTGCACGTGGTGCACCCTGCTGAATAACGAACGAGGCAATGGCGAAAGCGGGGTGGTAGGGTTTTACAGCCTGACTGGGTCGCAACCACCGTGTATTTGGCGAAAAAGCCCGTCATAGTGACACGCTTCTGCGCGTCGCATTTCGGGATCAGCCTGTGCATATCCAGTACCGGGTCCCGACTTTCGTCATTATGGCCGGCATGACAGCGGCGACCGGCGATGGATAATCTGTCTCTCGGTGGTTGCCGATGTTTTTGGATTGTACTATGCTGAACATCAGGCGTAGTGCAGTTACTATTTCGTGGTTCAATAAAAAAAAAATAGATAACTAAAGTTCATGTAGCAATAAAATTTGATTCAGTTTATAACTTTTTTCTATTATTTTTTAGCGTTTGAAGTTAAGTGTTGCCAATTCCCCCACTCTCCCCTAATAGTTTTTTTGGAAATAGTGTAAGGTTCTATAACAAAGTCCTAAAGGATATTACCGATTTGCCGGATTGTGAATTTAAGCGCTATGTCAAGCGGGTTTTGGTGTCAAAAGGCTATTATAGAGTGGATCAGTATGTGAACGATAGTGATGTCTGGAATTGACTCATCTTTGTGCATCCATTAAAAACGTTTCTGGCATGTACGTCCAAATATCATCTATATTTGTTAAAAAGATAAACCAGATCGAGTTTCTTGCCGGTTCTTCTCGATGACTGGGTTGTTTTACGAATCAGTGGTAGTTTTGACGTTTATAAGTGCCTTCTTAGGGCCTAAATTGAATAGTGATTTTGATTTTGACTTCCACATTTATATCTAAGAGCATGTGACGTTACAATATTACTTTACGTATGTGTGCGTTATCGTGCTATTTGTTTTGTCAAAATATCATGTAGGTAACGTATTTATACATTTTTAGTTATAATATCATTGACTTTTACCCCAAATACGGGTAAATTTAGTGCAATACAACAGCTTTATAACTTCAACTGTAACATAAATATATATACAGCATTACAACAGGTGCAAATTAAAAATATTTATTAACTATATTTGTATCAAATATAATTCCCGCCTACGTTTTAATATAAATTATGAGTGGAAAATAAAATAATATGTATAAAACTTTAATGATATATTTTAGTGTAAAAGGTGTTGGCAGTTTTACAATGCGCTTAGACGTTTAATGCCAATAAATCAGTTGTTGAGATTCAAAAAAATCAAACTTGTTTTTCTCTCTTTGAATTAATAACGCACTGGCTGCCAACGTTTCATCCTAATAACCTTGAGATGTTCAATTAAAAATTTATTCAACACAAGATACACGAGATTTCAAGCGAACGATTTCGTTCGCTTGAAATCTGATGTACAAGACAGTGGTTATGTCATCTTTCTTTTTTTTTAACGTGGGGAAATATCCCTTATTGATTCCCACCCTCCCGGGGGACAGGATGGGTTATGTCCGGCTTGCACGGACTAAAACCCCACGGTGTACCGACAGACTGTAGTGTTGGGGCGGCAAGAGATCGAACTAAGCTATTCCCTTTAGATAGCCACTCCAATGGTCCGCCCGGCGGAAGGTGGCCGTCGAGCTCCTACCTATAGAGAGGCAGCTGGGTACACACCAGCTGCATCCCCTCGTCCGCTGAACCTATGCAATGAGGGGATGAGCCTCCCGACTACATTCCCTCAGGTCCGGCTACTGTGGCAGGAAGAGTTGGGCAAAACGCCGCCTCCTCCTGCCGGTCCCCCGTTGGCGAAGACGGCCACTGAGTTGGTCCACCTCGCGAGCCCTCTCCGCCGCCTCCTTTTGCGAGATGATCTCCTCGCAAAAGGAAGCCACTACTCGCCACGCCTGCTCGCTGCCGAGCATGGAAGAAACCACGCTCGGCAGCGACAAATCCTCCCCCACCATCGCCACCAGAGTGCAGCGCTCTATCTCCCATGCAACACACTCTGAGAGAGTGTGCTGCGCGGTATCCTCCTCAGCGCCGCACTCATGGCAGGCGGTGGTCGGCTCCCTACGAGCGATCCGGTGCAGGTACCACCCGAATCAGCCGTGTCCGGTGAGTATCTGCACCATTCTGGTGGTAAAGTCATCTGAGTGTATTAAGTCCATTTATTTTTCTCTCTTACTTACGCCGCGTCGTCATTAAATTTACGATAACTTTTGATAGAGTGGACCGATTTTAATGAAACAAATACTAAATGTTACTTGAAGATATGCTTTATGATGATCTTGGTGAGGTTTTATCGTGAATGCAGTAATTTAGCAGTAAAAAAACAGACAGACAGAAATTCTGTATTAATGCTCCGCTCCTACTGATCTTAGCGTGATAATATAGCCTAAAGTCTTCTTCGGTAAACGAGCTATCTAACATTGAAAGAATGTTTCAAATCGGACCTATAGTTCCTGAAATTAGCGCGTTTAAGCAAACAACCTCTTCACCTTTATATTGTTAAATTATATATATAATAGATCTTTACCTATGAAATTGCCGTTCTGCAGTACTGGCCATTTCAAATCAAAATAATTTCGTTTGTCTAAGAATTCTAATTTCAAATTAATTTTATTTTAAAAACATGGAATTCTTTTTCCAAACGTAGTCATTTGTTTATTAATTAGTGTTACATTTTCATCGCATTTCAATCTTTTTTGTCATCATGGATTCGTTAAAAATTTGAGTAATAATGGAATATGAGTACCGCCGTGACAGCAACGCGGCACAAGCGGCTCGCAACATCAACGACGTTTACGGAACTAACACTACAAACCAACGCACCACCTGTTATTGATTTGCTCGCTACCGTTATGGGAATTTCGAACTGAAAAATGAACCTCGCGGTCGTCCGAAGACTTTGGTCGACAATAACGAATTAAAGGCGATTGTGGAAGCTGATAATACAATTTACGGCTGAATTAGCAGCAGCTTTCGACGTTAGCGTCAAAAAAATATTGGTCCATTTGCGTCAAAATGGCAAGGTAAAAAAGCTTGAAAAATGAGTGCCCCACGAACTCAATGATCGCCAGCGTGAAGTACGCGTCGAGACGTGCCTTGCACTGCTCAACAGACACACAAATGAAGGAATTTTGAGCCGCATTGTTACCTGCGATGAAAAATGGATCTGTTTGATAACCGCAAGAAGTTGGTTGGATCCTGGTTTAGCACCTAAACAATGCCCTAAACGAAAACTTACCCCTAGAAATGTGATGGTCACTGTTTGGTGGTCTAGCGCCGGTGTGATTCATCACAGCTTCTTACCAAACGGGGTGAGCGTTACTGCAAATGTGTACTGTGAAGAATTGAATACAATGATGAAGGAGCTGGCACATCTCCAACCAGCATTGGTCAATCGCTCGTCTCCGCTGCTCCTGAACGACAACGCGTGACCTCATACTGCACAGCAGACGGTCTCCAAGTTGCAAGAACTGAGTTTAGAAGTTCTCCGTCATCCCCCTTACTCACCAGACCTTGCGCCTAGAGACTACTACTTTTTCCAGAATTTGGATAACTCCTTGACGGGAATAAAATTCAATACCCGAGAGGCAGTACAAAATGTCTTTGAAGAATTTGTTTCATCCCGTCCAGCTGATTTCTTTAAGAAGGGCATCAATAAATTGCCACTGAGTTGGAAAAGATGCATTGATTGCATGGGTGATTACTTCGATTAATACAAATAAAAAATACATGAAAAAAATTCGTTTAATTTTTTTCATACAAAACGGCAATTTCATAGGTAGAAACCTAATATATATATTTATTCATGAATCTAAATATATGGGTACTTAAGTATAGATTTCAACATATTTGATTCTAGAAACATAGTTTACTTTAAATTCATCTGATTTTCTCACATTTTTACATGATTTTTTGCTCGATAAAAATTACGTGAATTTTTGACGAAACCCTCCTTCCACATAAAATTTAGTGAGATTCTAATTGATGCCTTAAAGTACTCACGTAATGAACGGAGGTCCCCTTAATTGTGTACAAAAAAAAATACAATGAAGACACCGCGAATAAAAAAACACTGTATAATATATTCAATTTTCCAATCAATTTTCAAATCCTATGTGTACACCGATCAATATTGCTTTTTCGTTCCATCGAATTTCAAAAACGAAGGCTCCGACTAATCAAAACAAATCGAGAGTTATGAACGTAAACTTTAGTATGATCTATCAAATAATACATTAACAGGGTAATGCCATAAAATTATTTACGAACTCACCTGGTTTAACGAGCGAACCCTGGAGTGAAAAGCATTTTTTATGCCCAGTTTACGATCCCGCGGCCTCTCACCTGTTTTATCAGAACTGTGTCGTATAGATTTTTCGTGTACATTCATTTTAAAATAGACACTGTTTACCAAATAAACAGTATACTTCACCAGATTAGGCCTCCCACGGCAGCGGCTCAAGCCTAGGTTCGATTCCTCGGTAGGGAGCCCTTGAGTGCGTTGTTTGCGCGATACGATGACACACAAATATACATCACTGTTACAACACTACACGATGACCCCCACACACGTGCACGCCTACACGCTTACACATGAAAGTGGAAGGGTTTACTTTTTTTCCTTTATCGAACTGAAAAACTCTCAATTTTCCGATAATAAATATATGGAAGAGTTGTTGAGGCGTGTATGCTTGGTACACATATACGTTTCAACAACTCATACATATATGAATAGTTAGCTAGGTTAGCTAAGATAGGTCGCGATTTTGCACGCAACAGGCAACAGCCAAGCCGAGGTGTGCCGTGCACTCTTGAGCTGGTTGCCAAAATAAAATCGGCTTAGTGTCTTAAGCGCTCGCCTTACTAGTCCGGTGAAGCTGTTAAGACCTTGCTGGGTCAATAGCGTAGACATTTCGAAGAAAAAAAAAACAGTATACTTATTCTATCGTTTCATAAGCTATTAAATAGTTAATTCTTTCTGACTGCGTGTGTGCTTATATCTCGAAACCTAATTAGATGTATGTCAAGTTTTAGTATATGTTTTGTTATAGTTATTTAATACTAGCCTCTGCCCGCGACTTCGTCCGCGTGGAACAGTTACTTTGGGCTAACGCTAACACACAGCGGAAACTCTGAAGAAAAAAAAGGCCCAATTTAGAACATTCTTCATTAGTGTTCCGCTACTATTGGTCGTAGCGTGATCTTCCTCCATAAATGAGCTATATAACATTGAAAGAATTTTTCAAATAGGACCAAACTCGGTTCCTGAGATTACCCCCTACAGCGTGACAAACTCACAAACTTTACCTCTTTGTAATATCTATCTATCTAATACCTTTAAACGAGCAATTCTTGTATATTTTTATATTTGTATATATTCAGGATCTCGGAAGCGGCGTCATCTAATTCCGTGAAACTTAGTATGTAGGTAGTTTCGGGGACGATAAACCGATCTAGCTAGATTTTATTCATAGAAAACTTTTTTAACTGAGTTTTCCGGCAATTAAAATATATAGCTAGAATATAAAGGTTAATTTTGTCGTCGCTGTCAAAACAGAAATAGCGCAAATGGAAATCGGTTGCATCGAAAATCCGTGTAACCCCCAGTTCGAATCCGAGTGACAGCAGAAGATATATATGTATTTTTTAAATGTTAATCTTATAAGGAAAACCTAACGGTTTATTTTAATTTTTAAAATGTTTTTTAAAGAACCGAGCTATAGCGATTCATTTTTAACTGTATCTTTACATGCTGTTTAATGAAGCTGTCCTTGACCAATATGAGGTTTTGAGCTTAAAAAGGTCTAGCGTTCAGAACAGCTGTCGGAAAGCAGTCAATAGCGTCATGACAGATGTCCAACGCGACTGTGGTAAGTAATTAGCCAGACGAAAAAATAATAACCTGTCCCCGTATCATAATTGCAATGCATTTTTAACACGAACTTCAATTTCTTTGCAAATTCTAAGTCACATACGTCGAAATAGCAGCTTTGAATGTTAGTATAGATTCATAACGAGCCGTTACTTGCGCCTTTGCTCGCTTCAATATAGAATTCCAGCGTTTTTCTGTTTAAAGATAAGATTCATTCAATAAATTATTGTGTAAAATAATGTTATATTTTTGGTTGCATTTGTAAGAATTTATTGTCATATAAATAGCTAGCTGAGCCCGCGACTTCGTCCGTGTGGAATCTTATTTACAAAAAAAAAACAACGATTTAAAGACATCCGAAATTATTAAGCCTTTTACTTATCTATTTTTCTCTCGTACTTAAGTCGCGTCGTCATTAAAATCACAATAACTTTTGATGGAGTAAACCGATTTTAATGAAACAAAGACGAAATGTTACTCAAAGGTATGTTTTATGATTTTATTGAAGAGGTTTCAACATGAACACAATATTTTATTAGTCATGCGTAGTCATACAAACAGACAGACAGACATTTCCAAAAATGATTGAAATGTATTTTATTAATAATAAGCGCTCGCCTTAGCAGTCCGACGAAGCTGTTAAGCCCTTGCTAGGTTAATAGCATAGTCAGTTCGAGAAAAAAAAAACAAAACCAATTTGAACATGATGCTTCAACTTACTATCCGGTAAATCAGTAATATGAAGATGACTAAATCGCGTTCGAAATCGCGACTAATAGCGATTTATAAGAATTAATTAAAATAAATATTGCACTCGTATTTACTTTATTGAGTTTAATCTCGGGATGTCAAAGTGGGTAATGCGTGTCTCGGACGCTTGAAAGCGGCGAGTTGTGCAAAAAGCCCGCAGACTTACATCAAAGGCGCCGCCTCGCCTTAGGGTTGCCAACCAAGGTGTATTAGGACCTGAAATAAACTTACACGAAAATTTCAAACAGTCTACTATACATTATTATGTAAGCTAGGTGGAGTTATAGAATTCATAAGAGAAAATAAATCTGCCGGAATGTAATCGAAATTCAACCTTCTTTTAAACGATGAGGTTTATAAAAAAAATGTAATCAATCAAAATCAAAAAACTCTTTATTCAATGTAGGCCCTGAAAAGGCAGTTATGAACGTCAAAACTAATACCGGTTCGGTAAACAATCCAGTCATCGAGAAGAACCGGCAAGAAACTCGATCTGGTTTATCTTTTCATAACACTTTTTTTTTTTAAATATAATTACAACATAGTAAACATAACTACATTCGTTTTTGGTGGATGCACATAGAGAGGCCTCACTTCCGGACGTCCATCGTTCACATATTGATCCACCCTGTAATAATCCTTTATGGATTAAGACTCGTTTGATATAACCCTTGAACTTATCTGGCAAGTCGGTAATGTGTTTTAGGACATTGTTATAAAATCTAACACCATTACCTAAAAAACTATTAAGAGATCTTTTTTGTAGAAAATTTAATTTCCTACAAATATATAAGATGAGATATTATTTTCAAAGTGTAAATACTGAGATGTGAATTTTTCTTTCTAATAATAAGGAAAAAAAAGTGAGAAACGGAAGACTTTCCTATTAAAATTATGAGCTCATACTTGGAGAGAATTTTCTAGAATATTGTCGTTTTTTTCCCACCATAGTGTATAGGAATATTAAATATATATAAAACATTTTCTATATGTTTATACCGGTGTATTACCATACTAAATTTCCTCAAAATCCATTTCCGCTGAATGCCTTAAGCGCTCGCCTTAGTAGTCTGGTGGAGCTGTTAAGATATTGCTGGGTCAATAGCGTAGTCAGTTCGAAAAAAAAACCTCAAAATCAGGTCGGTAGTATTTACATTAATCCCGTATAAACGACAGACAGGCAGACAACAATTTTAAAACTGTGAAAATGTGTTCTGTCATTGATTTTAAGTCCCACTACAGTATTTTTTTTTTAAATTATTTAATGTAGAGATTTCGTCCCCTTACTCTTTTGTACATAATACATAATTTATGTATATATATATATATTATATTTATATATATAAAACATGTAGATACATAATTTTTTTATATCATAAGAGGCAAACGAATAGGTGGGTCACGTACTGTTAAGTGATCACCACCGTCCATAGACACCGGCAACACCAGAGGTGTCGTAAGTGCGTTGCTAACTTGTGTTGGTGCGGCAAGAGGGAAGGGTTCGGAGGGAGGGCGACAGAGGGAGGAGAGAGGAAATGGGCATCTGGTGTTCCCACTGACCGAACGAAACACTGTTACTTCACGTCGGTGTTTCTGTGAGTCGGTAGTACCGGGGGCGAGCCGACCCATTCATTCTAAAACCAGTAATAGCTTCGGCGTGACTCTATCACCTATACTAATATTATTAAGAGGTAAAGTTTGTGAAGTTGTAGGGGGTAATCTCAGGAGCTACTGGTCCGATTTGAAAAAGTCTTTCAATGTTACATAGCTAATTTATCGAGGATGGTTATAGGCTATATATCATAACGCTTAGACCAATAGGAGCGGAGCACCAATGAATAATAATTAAAAATCGTTTTTTTTCTCTCTTGAGGGCTTCCGCTGCGTATTAGCGTTAGCCCAAAGTAGTTAACTATTCCACCCGAACGAAGTCGCGAGTCCTCTACCCTAGTCAATTTAAATAGACAAAAATAGACCATATCAGTACCTTTCTCTTCTCCGTGTACACCGATTGCCTTTCCATTTGACATGCATACGAAGAAAGACCTTTCTTAGTAACTTATAAGTTAGCACGTTATGGGATCAACCCATGGTATATTTCAGGTGGCGGACGCGGGGGTGTCTGTCACCGGTAAATGAAGGCCCGTGTGGATAGAGCATGGCATATTGCCGCCGCTCCAAGTGAGGAGCAGAGGGAGTATTCTTTCCGAGACGTGGGTCCCCGTTTTTTCACCATCCACGGGCGTCCCAAGCGCGTGACCAGGGCAGCGGAGTTTTGCTAATCGTCTCCCCGCACCCTGGTCCATATTCGCGCTCAGCGGCCGAGGGGTTTTTAGTTGGTAGGAGTTCGACATAACCCTCACGTTGTCCCCCGGCGACGTGAGGTGTAATCCCATGTAGGATTTTCCCCTCGTTAATAAAAAAAGGTATATTAAGAGTGCTTACAGACTCGGATGACGACGAGGCTCAGACGCCCCGTTACTTGTTTATACTTGATAGGTTTTAGCGCTTTAAATCATAATCTCATCTAATAGTAAATAACAGGTTCAAGATAGTAGACACACTAAGACTAGAGGGACTAAGTCTCAAGTTCAACTGTTGGATCACACAAACAGGTGCTTTGAGACAGATTTATATTATACTTGCTAAGTCCGCGACTCTGTCCGCGTGGAACCTAATGCAGAAAAAAAAGCTAATAAAATCATTTGAATTTTATTAAGTACGATTATTTACCTACTTTTATCTCGTAGTTAAGTCGCGTCGTAATTAAAATTACAATAACATTTGATAGAGTGGACCGCTTTTAATGAAACAAAAACTAAGTTACACATGAAGATATGGTTTAGGATTTTCCTGGAGAGGTTTTATTGTAAACCCAGTAATTTAGCTGTGATGCGCGTTCATACAAACAGACAGACAGACATTTCTAAACATGACTAAAATGTATTTTATTACTTATTCCTAGACACACACACGCACACGCACACACACACGCACACGCACACACACACACACGCGCACACACACACACACACACACGCACACACACGCACGCACGCACGCACGCACGCACGCACGCACGCACGCACACGCACACGCACACGCACACGCACACGCACACGCACACACACACACACACATTTTTTTTTTTACGTAAATCGAAAAATACAGTCACGTTAGATTGACATTCTTATTACATATATAGATATAGACAGACAATACATAAATAAAACAATTACGCACAATTTTCTTTATTTAATAGCTAAGACTATCAGTGCTAACACTTCATAGTAATACACTAAGAACACTTAGTTGTAATGTACCTGGTAATATAGAGTATGTCATATAGAGCTGTCGCACCGGGAATCCACTAGCGGTCACATCACATCACCTAAGCGCCACGCTAGTTTCTGTTACTAACATTCATTTGAGTAGTCAAATCAGACATAATGGAAGTGCGTTACGCTAAACGCGATGCCAATAATGATATTCTATCTATATAGATACGTCACAAACGCTTCGACAATGCGTTATTAACACTTGGCTAGTGAGCTTATTTTTGACGACCGTCAATCGGTCCGTATCTAAGCAACATCGTATGTGCGCGTTTTCGTGCCATCTGTTTTGTTAAAATAGGTATCCATTTATAAAAATGAACGTAGAGAAAGTTAAAAAGCTAATGGAAATCATTTGAGGCCACATTTTTGATGTGAGAAACATCTATAGGCGAGAGTAAACCTGTTGGCGTGGCGAGTGCGTGAGACGTAGCGACGCGATGCCATGTGCAAACTCGTATATCTATAATGTAATTTTAGTATTCGAGAATTTGAGATTTGTTCGACTCGAACAATTTCGATGCTTCACATTCCAGGCGTCCCGTGACGGCTTAATTTTTAATATGACTTGGATCATCAAAAATCATGGGATTCTATAATCCATTCATCACCAACATCGCTTTCGAGCCCCGTCTGCTGTTTGACCAAACCTTTAGTTTTGAATAGCAAACCATGAAATATTTCAATCCTGAAAGTACAAATTATTACGCCCTTATAATTCCCAAGACCCATCGGCATCTGTACACACCCTAGTTCTGTTTCTAAACTTGGCTATCGAAGTGTTTTAATCGTCCGACAAAGAAATCTTGTCGCCATTCCCTATCTACAGCTATGCGGTCGCTTTGGCTATCTATCTTACCTTTTAAAGATTGTATTTTGATGTAAGAACATTAAAGCAATGTTTCTAGTTAAACTTGTTTAGATACGGTGTTAGGTTAGTTCAATCAATAGCAGTATAAGGAGCTGCAAGCCATTTATGAGAGTTACTAGTATCAAAGGATTTTTATATATTACCGCTGTTTTTATCAAAACCGCTTTGAAGTGAAACGAACTTTTTTGGTATTGTGTGAATTAGATTTTATATAACAAAAATGTTTAACGAAACAGAGATAGCTATAAATGTATATATAGATTGTAGGCTGGGAGAGAGTGAGGTGGATTCGCTCCGTTGTCTTCCGCGTACGAGGTCGTCCTAGAGTGCCGCTTACTCCGACCTGCGCGACAATGCGTTCTTCACGCGCTACCTCGTCGGCTTCGTCATCCCAGGCGAGCCGACGATCAAAAGGCCCTTTTCAGGGCCAACCAGACAACCTGACGACTCCTAGCCTGCCTACGGACCCTGCTGCCTCAAGATCATCACCGACCCCAGCTACTCACACCGGACTCCGCACCTCCGTGCCTGCACCTCAACCGTCGACCTCCAGCGCGCAGCAGCTGCCGCCCAGCGGGGCGTCCTCTACGGCAGCGGCATACGAGAGTGATATTCTCACTCTCACCCAGCTAATTTTAGCTGGGGCCCTGTCGGACGGGATGCTCCGTTGGATGGCGCTGTACCTGCGCATCCACGAGGCCACATCCGAGGGCTTACTGCCTTCCGCGATCGACGCAGCCGCGCTCGCAAGCGCCGCTCGCGGCAAACTCGCGCCCCCCGCGATTCCCGACGCGCCGTCCAGTCCGCTCGGTTGAGCGCTGCGTCGGAAGCGCAGCGATCACGATGCAGGGCCCACCGTGAGTCGCGCGATATCACCCGAACCAGAACCTGAAAGCCATCAAGCTAAGAAGAAGCCGAAGAAAACCCAAGCACCGATCGAAACCCCAGGGAAGCAGGTGTGCGCACCCACACCCGCCACCGCTCCGCCGCGAAGGGCTGCCCGCGAACAACCCTCTTATGCGTCGATCGCAGCGCCCCTAGCGTGCGATCCGCAAACTACCCCGGTTACGCGCCCGCGGAACCCTAATCTGCAGCCACCGCGCGACAGTGCTGCCGCCGCGGTCGAACCACAGACGCCCGCATCGCCCGAGGAAAAGGGACCGCGATATCCGCCAATTATCGTCGAAGACCTGCCGAACTGGACCCAGCACTTCGCGAAACTGACGGAGCGACTCGGAAGACCCGTGAATGCCCGTGCGTACGGGGATGGCATTCGTTTCATCCTCGCGGACGCGGATGAATTCCGCATTATTAAAGACCATCTAGATAAGCAAGAGGGGGTGGAGTGGTTCACATACACCCCCCCAACGCAAAAAAATCTAAAGGTCGCAATCCGCGGCCTGCCAATGGAGACAGACCCTGCCGTAATAACAGAAGCTCTGCGCGTAAGGGGGTTCACAGCGGAGTACGTGCGGCAGATTAACGGACGCGGCGGTAGGAGGGGGTGTATCTACCACGTGGTCCTGAAATTAACGCCCGACCTTATACCGGTCATATACAATATCACGGACCTCCTAATGATGACTGGAATGGCCATCGAGGCGTGGCGAGGCAAGCGCCGGCCGGCTCAATGCCACCGGTGTCAACAATTCCGCCACGCCTCCCAGAACTGCCACAGACAGATCGCCTGCGTGCGATGCGGAGGACCCCACCCAGCCGCACGCTGTGAACGCCCGAGGGAGGAGCCCGCCACCTGCGCGAACTGCGGAGGCGCCCATCCCGCGAATAGTCTGATGCTCTGCCCCGTATTTAAACGGGAGATTCGCAACCGCCACGCCGGAACCGTCGCCCGGACTGGTGACTCCGGGCGTAAGACGCGCCCGAGCGTGGCTCAACAGCAACCCCAGATGGTTGAAGAAACGGCCGCGGGAAGCCTTATGGCCCCAGCGAAAGACCCGATTCCCTGAAGAAACACCACGCCGCCCCCGCAACTAGCAGAAGAGCAGTCGCCTGAAGCCAGTCGGAAGAAGTCGCTGAAATCTATAATTAGAAAAGCTGCCGCGATTAAAGGAGAACAACCCGGTACCGAAGCCGAGAAGGCATGCATGGCGTACCTAGACAAAGTTTTTGCCTAGGTACGCTATGCAATAGCAGCCCGGCCATACAGGCCTGAATCACTCACCAACGAGAACAAGCACAAGGTGCGACTCAGCCGAGTCGCATCCCCCCCCGAAGCCCACTCAAGACGTCAGAAAGGGGTCAAAAGGACACACCCTTTTTTGAGGGTGGCGAGAAGACACCTCCGTTAGAGGGGCGACCCTGGGACGGACTCCCAGCACCCCCCTCACGGGGGGCGCGAGAAGATTGCGAGAGAGAGAGAGAGTGAGATAGTGAATTCTCAATGTACTCAAAATATACAGCGCGACTGGTTAGTCGCTAGCAATATTTTTACAGAACAATCATGAGTCGATTCGTTCTAAATTAATTTAAAAATAGATGCTTAATATTGGATCTAATTATCTAGTGAAAAACAAAAATTGATATACACTCAAGATCGGGTGATTTACATAAAAAAGAACTGGTGTGACATGGAGTGAATAGACGCCTTTACATGTCGGTATAACTACCACTGCCGTTGCTGTTTGACACCGACAGTCGCCAGTGTCATGGACTGTGCTGTACTTTCTATCAGGTACTGATTCGTCATTTTTTCGAATCAGTTTAATAAAAAACGAGTACTCATTCTCTGAAAAATAATTGAAATACTAATTTTTACTTCTCCCGCGTGCACACATATTTTTTTACGTTTTAGATACACAACTTTTGAGTCGATCTCGTCTGACGGAAAGTGAAGAGGAGACCGATGATGGTGATGGTGGATAATGCTTACAACTACATGCATATTCACTCTTCTCTGAAACCCTTTTTTTTTTTTTTTTCGAACTGACTACGCTATTGACCTGGCAAGTTCTTTACAGCTTCACCGGACTACAACTCTGAAACACTTCACGTGGGTGTTTCTGTGGGTTGGGTTTACTACCTCGGGGGAGTAGACCCATTTGTGATGAAATCAGTAACAGCTTCAGCGTGGCTGTACCACCTACAAAAATGCATTCTTAAGATCCAAAATTAATATTTGTTTTTTATCACAGCCTTTATCAATAACTGTACCTTGAATGCTCGATTCATTCGCTCCATTTGTAGCTCCGTATCACAACTGCATCTATTATAAAGTAAATTTTCAAAAAAAAGAATTAACCGACTTCAATATTAATCAGAGGCATAAAAATAAGGCACTGAAAACCGGAAAATAAATAGTTCATCAAATTAACCAAATTTAATGAAACATATGAATATGTGTGCTACCAAGAGATGTATTGGAAATCGGTGCCAACCGAAAATCATATCATCTACATCTAGGTACAAAGGCACCGACTTCCAATGCATCTCATGGTAGCACACATATTCATATGTTTCATTAAATTTGGTTAATTTGATAAACTATTTATTTTCCGGTTTTCAGTGCCTTATTTTTATGTCTCTGATTAATATTGAAGTCGGTTAATTCTTTTTTTTTGAAAATTTACTTTATTTTTCCATTTTTAGTGTACATAATTTTTTTTTCTATAACACGTGGGTCACCTGATGGTAAGTGATCACCATCGCCCATGGATACCTGCAACACGAGAGGAATCACAGATGCGTTGCCGGCCCTTAAGAAAGGAGTAGACTTGTTTCTTGAAAGTTGTGTTACTTTGTCAGGGATCCCATAATCAGAACCTAACCAAACTCTCATCAAACTACCCTTGAAGAACACCTTTACAATAAAAAAGGAATCATCGAAATTGGTTGGCATGATATTGAGTTATTCGTCTATTTGTCGTATACACACCAAATGCAAATTTTACACTTATACGGTTTTGCACTGGATGCCGTTGACAGAACTGGACCAAAAAAATGGGACCACACGGCAAGCACTAGCTTTCAAATAAAAAAAGAATCTTCAAAATCGGTTCAGCCAGTCCAAAGTTATGAGGTAACAAACATAAAAAAAAACATACAGTCGAATTGATAACCTCCTCCTTTTTTTGAAGTCGGTTAAAAAAATTATTATAAAAGGGTTAAAAGAAACCAACAAAACTCCATTCGAAATTCTTTATATACATTATACATGGTTACTACAATGACTTATACAATAATTAACATTTCTTTTACTACTTACATACAAACAACACCAAATTTACATCTACCCTCTAATCAGCATCGTATAAAAATACTTTCCGAGCTAATACTCGTATTAGGAATTCTCGAAACTGGATACATTCAATATATATTCATAATAATGACTCTTATATCTAACGCATATTTTATATACACCATTGTGTTATATATAGGGTGTCCCAAAATTCACGCAAGATATTAATTTTGTGCTATTTGTGCGGTCAAGTGTAAAGGTAAGGAAAAACAGCATCACAGCCGACAGTTTAGAATTAGTATATACTAGCTGTGCCCGCGACTTCGTCCACGTGGAGACTTATGTAAAAACCGTGATTAATAAAGTCATCTGAACTTATTCGGTGTTATTACAAAAAAGTTAAACACGTTTTGAACGCTTGCTTTAAAAAGATCTCTCGGTGAATGTTCGCCGTCTTGCTCTTTTGTCTCACTTTGGTTAGGTTGGGTTACACTTGCGAAAAAAGGATAACGCGATCTTGCTTCGGGCGAGCGCGGTGCATTTCGTACGAAACCTTTTTTAAACCAAGTATTTAACTTTTTTTGTAATAACACCGATTAAGTACATTTACGTATTTACTTTACTCTCGTACTTTAGTCGCGTTGTCATTAAAATGACTGTAACTTTTGATAGATCGAAGCGATTTCAATGAAACAAAAACTAAATGTTACTCGAAGATATGCTTTACGATTTTCTTTAAAAGGTTTTATCATAAACGCAGTATTGTAACAGTGATGCGTGTTCAAAGAAACAGACAGTCTGACATCTCTAAAATTGATTGAAATGTATTTTACTATTTATTCCTAGCACCTACAATCTTTTTACAGAAATCTAAAAAGTAAAGACTCGATGAATTTATATTCTTATATCTATACTAATATTATAAAGAGGTAAAGTTTCTGAGTTGATGACGTTGTTGGGGGTAATCTCAGGAACTACGGGTCCGATTTGAATAATTCTTTCATTGTTATATAGCTCATTCATCGAGAATGGTTATAGGCTATATATCATTACGCGTAGACCAATAGGAGCGGAGCTCAGATAAAAAGTGTCAAAATCGGGATGTTTTTTCCTTTTGAGAACTGCTGCGTGTTAGTGTACCTATTCCACGCGAACGAAGTCCCGGACTGAGGCTAGTTATTTATAAAGTGCTTGCTATACGCAAAAATAACGCGTATTTATTGCTGAACAATATTTAAAAAAAAAGTCTTGTAGGTTTACTAGCTGACGCTGCTGGTTATGATTGAATTGCACGATAGGAGCGTAAGAAATTTGTAAATTGAATGAGGCTTCGATTAATATTATATAGCCCTAAAAACATTATAATAACTACATCCCCATAATGTCCTGCTCCTGTCAAATCATACAACATAACTGAGCTTTCTTAATTCGAGCAATTTTGAAGTTAACAAAGTATGGCCACAAACTCAAGAATACTTATGCACTGAAGTAGGAAACAGGGATGCATTAAAATTCACGTGTAATTACGTAAAAGCGATATGGAAGATTTCAAGAATAGCATACATGTTGGCCAGTAGAATCGCTTCGGTCGATTAACCCATTTATTATTACATAACTAAATAAATATTATAAAATAAAATCCTCTAGCGTGTCTGTCTGGCTGGCTTCGCGGTAAACTCAAAACTACTGACCGGATTTTCTTGTAGTTTACATTAGTGTATAGTGTGATTCACGAGGAATGATTATGTATATAATTCGTCAAGATTTTTTGAAAATTGATTGATATACAACGCCAATTATTGGAAGTGTCGGGACAATCAAGCCGCCTGGAAGCTTTCATCAAAAACACGGCCTAATTCCTTTCAGATATTATAAAACAATTAAAATAATATAAAACACGCACGAAATCGCAGAAATCAGCTAGTTAATACATATCCCTACGATGTATCATAGTGTACAATTAATTCACAGTTTTGAATTATTATGTCTCTGATATAAAAATCACTTGTTGCCTGAATTTTGGGGCATGCTTGTTACAAATGTACCATTTTAAAAATTTCCTATTATTTTAATTTTTGAAAACCAATATTCTAGTAGATGGTTACTACCATTTTCGAATAGGTAATGAATGATATTACAAGTTTCTTGCGATAATTTCAATGAACTAACAAGATAGTGGCCGTCTTGTTAGAACTTTCCAGGGAGTTTTTGTGGCAACGCAGAATCCATGCTCCGTGGCATTATTTCCGATCAACTTCACTTATACATATTAACTAAACTATATTACGTAAAACATCATCAATATTACTAAATATGGAGCGAAATAACACAAGTTTATGAATATAATATAAATTCCAATATATGACATTCTAATATCCCGCCAAAAAATCCCATTTGAAAATTATGATGTATTTTTTTATCATAATTTTTCTTCAATTATATTCTACACTTTTGTCAATTTAAATGCCACTACAATTATTAAAACTACAGATGAATTTTGCAACGGACGCATATTTGATCTTGATGTTATCTCTCAAAAGAATTATTAATATAATTTTAACTCTATGAACGACAATTTTTGAAGTTAAATCTCCCATAAGCCATGCTTATAGAGTTTATTTAATGCCTTACATAATAAGTCTTAAGGTAAAGAAAGTCGGACTTAATCATTCACTTAACGATGAACAAATTATATTTAAGAGCACAGCTACATTCCATATACCAGGTGAATGTTTAAAGGGCGACACCCTTCAATCGTATAGTAGTTCATGGTCACATTTAACATATAAAATAATAAAACCAAAACAAATATTAATAAACAACAAAGAGAACCTTAACAAGTTTGTTCTAAAATTTTACTTATAAATGTAAAAAAAGAATCACACCTAGGTTCAATGAACAAAATTGAAGGGATGCTTTTCTAGGTTGATTATTACGTAACCGCTTGTCGGAATGCCACACGGTCGAACAAAGGGATGTAGGGCGTGAGCCGAGATGCGGGGCGCGGCCCGGTGTAATTCACCGCTGCTGTATTTACTGCACCAGTTCATTTCTACGTATATCATCTGACGCTGAGCGTATATTTTGCATTTCTCGATATAATTATGTAAAAAATTAAGAACCTATTTTTTTAATTGATTTAGAATGAGTAAAAAGCATGAGTATAAATCTGTGAGAATATTGCAACTCTTTAACCAGTCACACTGTATAGGTAGTTATATCTTGGACACATTAAAACATTTTAATTCAATGCTTAGCTTACATCCAATAACAACAATGTAATTATTGTTAAAAATATTTTGGTGCAATAGCATGGGTCACGAAGAACTGGCTCTGTAAAGAGAATTTAAAATACGTTCCATTCGCTATGGGTATTGCTTGAAACACAGTGAGTGTACAGTAATACATATCTACTAATAAGTGGTCTGGCAGTCGGTCTATGATATAATTTTCCACTTTCACTATGCGGTTACAACACGTACTGTTTAAAGATAATTTTCCTGCATTCTGTTTTACAATACCTACCTACGATACATTAACATTAGCTCACCAACTTTCTCGAATATTCATATAGGAGGGCGCCCAAGTATTACGTAAGCAGTATTTTTGTAATTTCTGACAACCTCCTCCCCCTAGTTAGGAAAAGCAAGCAATACAAAATAAGTAGGTGATAGAGTCACGGTGAAGCTATTACTGGCTTCAGTATGAGTGGGTCGGCTCGTCCAGGGTAGTACCACCCTCTCACAGAAAACCGACGTGAAATAACAGTGCTTGCATTGTTGTGTTTCGTTCGGTCAGTGAGAGAGCCGGAGGCCCACGTCCCTTCCTCTTTCCTTCCCTTCCCCTTCTCCCATATACAGGCTGGCAACGCACTTTCGACGTCCCTGATGTCGCTAGTGTCTATGGACGGTGGTGATCACTTAACATCACGTGACCCACCAGTTCGTTTGCCTCCTTTGATATAAAAACCAAAAAAAGACCCTCTCACTGAAAACCGACGTAATTAACAGTTCTGGCACTGTAGCGTTTCGTTCGGTTAGTGAGAGCACCGGAGGCCCATCTCTCCTTCTCTCCCCCCTTCCCTCCCGCCTTTCCCAATCCTCTCCACCTCATTCCCCCAAAATACACGCTGGCAACGCACTTGTGACTCGCCTGGTGTTACTA
The DNA here is from genome assembly GCA_014332785.1 of Antheraea mylitta. NCBI lineage: Eukaryota > Metazoa > Arthropoda > Insecta > Lepidoptera > Saturniidae > Antheraea > Antheraea mylitta. The sequence goes on from JACEII010000040.1 coordinate 62,426, forward strand.
GTGTCTATGGACGGCGGTGATCGCTTAACATGAGGTGACCCGCCTATTCGTTTGCCTCCTATATGATATTAAAAAGAGTATTTTTTTAATCTGTCCTAGTTCCCCTGTTGATTTATGAGCATCAGTTAACAAGTCTAGAAATAAGAAGATTATAGACTATAGAGGAATTAACTTATAGTGGTTCGCTACTAGGACGATGGTAGCCCAGTGGATAAGACCGCGCGCCTCATATAACAAGCTTACATATCTGGATACCCCATCCGTCTTGCCATTAAAGATAAGCAAATTATTGAAATATAAAATATACTATCTCTCAAGTTGGACCAAATTATACATAGATACCAACTTTTATGGAGACAGCTTAAGTAGTTTTGGAGTTTATCGTGGGGAAACATCATGACACTAAATTTTTAATATTATACAGGAGCGGAGCACCGATGAAAAATGTTTCAAAATTTCAAAGTTTTCTTTTTTCTTTTCAGAGCTTCCGCTGCCTGTTAGTTGGCCCAAAGTAACTATTCCACGCGGACGAAGTCGCGGAAAGAATCTAATTATTAATTAATAATGTATTATTTAATATTATAAAGAAGCAAAGTTTGTGAGATTGTAGGGGGTAATATCTGCTAAACCGATTTAGAAAATTCTTTCACCAAAAGAAAGTCACGTTATTTATTAATGTCACGGGCTATATATTAACCCGAAAAATGATAAGACTTTTTTGTGATAGTCGGATTTGTAATGTAAGTCGGAGGAAAAACGGTCGAATGAAAACGTTTCTTAATAACGTTGCCTTAGCGATGAAAGATATATGATTGAGTTCTAGAGAAAAGTTGTAGAGCTTGATAATGCCTTTTACCGTCCGACGAAGTGGGCATGGGTCACTTAGTAAAAACAATAAACATACAAAAATATTTGAAACGGTAAAAATGTGTGAACCTCGCTTAAGAATTTACGAAATGCAGCTGTGCTTTTTAAAGTTGTCACATTTTTTAAAACTATTGTATCAAATCTGTTCGAATCACTACTTTAACTTATCGTATTCTCGATCGTGTGAAAAACGCACGATAGTTGTGACGTTATTTGTCATACAAAATAGTGATGGGACGTTATCGATATTTCTATTGATAAATTAAGCAAATTAACGTAATCAGGTAACCATTTTTTTTTCTAATTGACTACGCTATTGACGTAGCAAGGGCTTAACAGCTTCACCGGACTACTAAGGCGAGCGCTAAAGACACTCAGCTGATTTTATTTTCACAACTAGCTCAAGGGTGCACGGCACACCTCGGATTGGGCTGTTGCCTGTTTGTCAGATAACCACTAAACAAAATCATCATCTATATATAATATAATCTCAAGACTACAGTGCATTTCAAATAGGAAGATAACTGTCAAACTGACGTTTTTCTCACTTCTCGCAAGTAATTTCAATTCAAAATATACGAACGGAAAGACAAAAAAATAAACTTAATACACACAAAGACCTCATATTACTATAATAAATAATATTTCAAAGCGGCACACCAAAGGAATAATTTAAACAAAATGACTGGCCCTTTTTAGTAATATTATAAAAATACACGTGTACCTAAGCCACCTTAGTTATAAAAACAGTTCTTGAATAGATATTAAATACTTTTTACACTCTTATCTAAATGTAACGTTTATTTTTGTATTATAATTACCAAAACTCTATTTGTTTTACAGGTCTACTAAAATATATAATAAGTGACGAGTGAAGTTGGAGCGAAGACAATTATCTTCTCATTTGAATCACTAGTGAAGTCACTCATAATCTAATTAGTGATGTCAAGTCGCCGATATTTTAATTACTAGGATTATTAAACAAAGTGACATATCCAGGTAAGTGGTATAAAAATTCAAAGTACTGTATACATAAAATATATGAAAGAATGTTTGTAATGTATGTAATGTAATTTCGTAATGAAGGATTTTCTCGAGCTCATATATTTACACGTTGTCATAACCTAAACAAACGTTTTAACACTTTTTGTCGGTCTGTTTGTTCTACCAAGCCAATCACCAACACGGTGGAACAAATTTTTATAGGAATTTCGTTGACAAATAAAAGAATTTTCAAAGAGTTTCGCTTCTTCATAGGCGCTAAGGAGTTACATAAAATTACATTATTTAATTCACATTTTTTTTACATATTTATACTTAAATCATTATTATAACATCATTTGTGACGACGTTGTTTTTATATAACGTCACCAAAGCTGTACTAAATACTAGAGTTTATTGTTATCCTATTCACAATTCAAAAAAAGTGAACGATATTTAATTTTTACGTTCATCTAAAAAAATGCTAGTATTTTTTGCAAATGGCGTTAAAAAACGTATAAATTATTTCCATAAAAATACGTGCAATACTGACTTTCGTCCAGAAAATATTGTTCCTTAATATAAAACTTTAATTTATTTTACGTACTTATTTTGAAAATGAAATTATATCGACTATTAAACATCGTGCAATTTTATCGACGCTTGCCCCTTTCTATTTTATTTTTTATCGATAGTTTTCGTATCCCATTGAATCTCATATATTTACAAATTACATGGCGTATAAGCTTTCTCAGGCATAATTAGGTAAGTCTAAAGTTATAAGGTCTTTATAGAGAACCTGATCCTTAACCAAAGTTTCGACGACATAAAATTATTATGGATTTTTTTACACTTTATGGGTCTTAGCGTTTCATCACAATCTCGCCTGATATTAAATGCTATAAGGTTAGTTCCTAATTTTTTTTTTTTTTTATGTCATAGTGATTACCGCCTTTCATAGACACTTGAAACACCAGTGGATTCGCAAGTGCGTTGCCAGCCTTTGTTTCGGAGAAAGGGTTAGGGTGAGAGAAGTAAGTAAGGGCGAGGGGAGGGGAGCTGGGCTTCCGGCGCTCTCACTGACCGAACGAAATAAAACAATGCAAGCAAGCGCTGTTACTTCACGTCGGTTTTCTGTGTGTCGGATGGTACTAACCTGGGTGAGCCGACCCACTCATGCTGAAACCAGCTTCAGCGTGGCTCTGGTAGAAATTGCAGCTGCCGAAACTTTCCTACTTTCCTATGTGGAAAACTACAATCTGAGGGCGGTGGATAAGTATATAAGCTTAGAATAGCACTAGTAAAAATCGGCTATTTCGCCATGTTTCCAAACATTATTCGCCATTAGTTCAAAAAGTAAAATCATCTTAAAATAGACAAGTTTTTATCAAATTGAACGACTTTGTTGACACCTTTTAATCCTAGCTTCAAATACTTTAATTGCCAATTAAGCAATTCAATTATATACAATTTATTCACGTGGCAGTGACCAGCTGGCGTTCATTCCATTTCTATATACATAACATATTGTATATATACATAGCGTACTCTAAAACTGTATACGTAATATAATATACAACATTACAGCTAAAATAAGTTATTTTAGAATGAATAAAATGGCAATACATAAAGCTTAATTACATATAATTACTTAATTTAATGAATAAATAAGACTTAATTCGATTAAATAATATAATATACACTATGAATTTCTCAGAGAATGTGATGATAGTTACAACAATCACAAAACAAAATAATAAATAAATAATCAAAACATAATAATATCGTCACATTCAAAAATTAAAACGTCATAAATGAAAGAAAATTAAAATACATATTTCCAAACACATCATTAATTGAATAAAATTTTCTTAAAAAAGAATATTCGTAGATACCAATCATAATACTTTTATGTGATTAAATTTAAAAATCATAATTCATTCTCATGGACTCATTTTGATTTCTTTCATTTCATTATATCTTTCTTTCATTTATTTTTAAATTTACAGTGAAAGAATATGCTGTGAGGATTATGCATAAAAAATATGGTTCTTTCTTTTGAACTCGCATTAATTTCTTTCATTTCTAATGATATCCTTCTTTCATTTAAATTATATGTATCTTTCATTTAAAAGAAAACGATATCCTGCGGGATTATGTATAAAAATACGTTGTTACGTTAAAATGTGATTACATGTAAAAGAAAAGAGTATCCTGTGGGATTATGCATACAAAATATGATTCATTAACGTGGGACTCACATACATTTCTTTCATTTATGATATCTTTCTTTCATTTATATTATATCTATCTTTCATTTAGTCAAATGGAATATCCTGCGGGATTATGTATAAAAATACGTTGTTATAATAAAATGTAGGTACTAGGAGATCACGGTCGTGCATCGTTCGACGACTCCACGTCGCTGGAACTGCTCGATATAGATTTCTTCGGTTTGTATTCTGTTATAACTACAGTTACACCACTCACTGTTACCTGGTGAATGACAATATCCAGTATGAAAAAATGCAGCCTAAACTTCGACTCAATTTACATTGGTGTAAGATGATATTGGAGAATGACCTTTGTTTGTTTATAGAATTAAAATTAAACTATCTATGGTTATATGAAGTGTAAGAGAACTAGAGCGAGTTATGTGTATATAAAGAAGAAAAAATCGATGGGGACATAGAGTATGTAGGTTGAAATTCTATGTTAAACAAATTATTGAAATCCAACAAGGAAACAAAATAATCTCATTAATTCAGTT
>JACEII010000040.1:72057-99418 GCA_014332785.1 Antheraea mylitta
CATATTACATAAAACACTACCAACTTTATACAATATAGAGTCAAGTAACACAAGATTATGAATAAAATATAAAATCCACTACATGACAGACTGAAATCCCGCCAAAAACTCCTTATTGGAACTTAACAACTTAGAACTTTAAACAATTTGCAGAATATGATAAATGACCGATATCAGCTGCATAAGTTATCCTGTGCCGCAGCCAATATCGCCCAGTTCCAGAGTAATAACATAACATATTTCGTTTCTCAAATAGATAATGTGTGTACATACAATGTATGTGAAGTGTCATATACAGAAAAAAAAAAAAAAAAATGCGAGTGTTGTGTGTGCGTGTGCGTGTGTGTTGTGTGTGTGCTGTATGTGTTTAATGTTCGTATTAGACAGCATAATACAAAGAGCAATATTTCCTACAGACTAAGAAAGTCAATGAGAAATACTATTGAGAGAAAATGTCTCCTAATTTGTGATATTTTTTTCAGTTTCCTCATAATTAAGTTTAAGGAGCCAATTTCTTACACATTTTTTGCATTCTCTGTAAATGAGAGGAAAAATGTTAAGTTCTTCTTCTCCTTCTAGAATCTAATCTAATACCCTTAAACGAGCAATTCTTGTATATTTTTATATTTGTATATATTCAGGATCTCGGAAACGCTGTCATCTATTTCCGTGAAACTTAGTATGTAGGTAGTTTCGAGGACGATAAATCGATCTAGCTAGATTTTATTCATAGAAAACTTTTATAACTGAGTTATCAGGCAATGAAAAAATATAGCTAGAATATGAAGGTAAATTTCGTCGCCGCTATCAAAACAAAAATAGCTCAGATGGAAATTGGTTGCTTTGAAAATCCGTGTAACCCTAGTTCGAAACCGAGTTATAATTTTCTTTTATTTGCAAAAAAAAAAAATTTTGTGAGGCAAACCTAACAATTTATTTTAATTTAAAAAGAACCAAGCTGGCTTCGGTTATCCCGGTACTTAAACATACTCGAGCAAGCGTACGCCTTAATACAGAATTATATATATTTTCAAATGCTTAGAATACATTCGACCAATAATATGATCAATAACTTGACTTCAATATATGTTTTTAATCTGTACACACACACACACACAATGCGCTGCAAATAAATGTCTTTTTTATATCATATAGGATGCAAACGAACAGGCGGGTCACCTGTTGTTAAGCGATCACCGCCATCCATATACACTAGCAACCCCAGAGGAGTCGCAAGAGCGTTGCCAGCCTGTGTCTGGGGAAATGGAGAGAAAGGAGAGGGGTTAAAAGAGAGGAGAGGGGAGATGGGTCTCCGGCGCTCTCACTGACTGAACGAAACGCAACAATACAAGCGTGTGTGGGGTGTATACAAAATTGGGGTGTAAGGGATGTCGAGTAACATCTTAAGACTTGAGATACCTAAGCCAACCTCACCTGCACGTGGAGCACCCTGCTGATCAACGAACGAGGCAATGGCGATAGCGGGGTGGTAGGGTTTTACAGCCCGACAGGGTCGCAACCACCATGTACATGGCGAAAAAGCCCGTCATAGTGACTCGCTTCTGCGCGTCGCGTTTCGGGATCAGCCTGTGCATATCCAGTACCGGGCGACTTTCCTCATTATGGCCGGCATGACATCGGCGACCGACGATGGATAATCTGTCTCTCGGTGGTCGCAACTGTTTTTGGATTGTACTATGCTTACCATGAGGCATAGTACAGTCACTTTGTCGTGCTTCAATAAAAAAAAAAAAACTTTTACTTCGCGTCGGTTTTCGGTGGGAGAGTGGTGCTACCCCGGACAAGCCGACCCATTCATGCTAAAACCAATAATAGCTTCAGCGTGGATCTACCACCTCTAAGATAAATGTCTTTCCTTTCTTTCTTTAGTATCGTAAACTATCAAAGTAACTTCTTTGATAGCTATATCATGCCAGAACCTATATAATTCCCCATATAACCTGAAGCTATACAAGCGTATGGAAGTAAGTGGAAGTGTATCCCCGAGGCGTATTCGAAAACCTTTCTCCGCGCGCAATAAATGCATTACCGAAATTACTACCGAAACTCGATCCGAAATCGTTACGAATTTAAACCAATCAAGAACAAAAATGTTTTATTCAATTTAGGCCACAACAATGCGCTTACTTGGAAACTACTTGTGGTTTAGTCTATGCGTATGCGTGAACCGGGTTGGATGGTTCAAATAAATGAGAGGTAAATTTTGTGACGTTGTAGGGGATAATCTCAGGAACTACTGGTCCGATTTGAAAAATTATTTCAGTGTTATATAGCTCATTTATAGAGGAAAGCTATAGACTATCATCACTATAGAACCAATGAGAGTGGAGCACCAATGAAGAATGTGTCAAAATCGGTTTTCTTTTCGTCTTGAGAGCTTCCGCTGCGTGTTAGCGTTACTATTCCTCACGAAGTCGCGGACAGAGTCTAGTCCACTATATAATAATATGTTGACACCAAAACCCGCTTGACATGGTTTAAAATCTCTAAAACGTTTTAGACGCTGGTTAAATCATATTAATACATTGCACCTGAAATCGAATCGAAATTCAAAAGCGAACACATTTATTTCATTGTTTTTATATTTCAATTCTGTCGGCAATCCTTATGACTGTTCCCATTTTTTTTTAATTTAGTAAATGTATCCCTATATTGTTACTTTAGATAATATCTCTATGATGGTAAGTAATTCTATGAAGTAAAACCTAGCAAAAATCCGTCGAAAAATATTTAACTAGCATTTTATTTAATATACAATTACATTATACACTAGCTTCTGCCCGCGATTTCGTTCGCGTGGATTAGTTACTTTAGGCTAATGCAAATTTACCCGATTAGGCCTCCCACGGCAACGGCTCAAGCCTAGGTTCGATCCCTCGGTAGGGAGCCCTTGAGTGCGTTGCTTGCGTGATACGGTGACACACAAATATACATCACTGCTACAACACTACACGATCGCCCCCACACACGTGCACGCCTACACGCTACACATCTTGGTGGAAGGGTTATTTTTGTTAAATTTTTTCCCTTATCGAACTGAAAAACTCTCAATTTTTCCGACAAAAGTACATGGAGGAGTTGTTGAAGCGGATATTTATTTATTTATTTATTTATTAAAGGACAGCTAGTGAACAATGTACCACACAAGAATTAACGATATGTGTATACAATCTATAGGCACATTGGTCTTTAAAAGCTACCACAGCATGCGCTACATGGTAAACAAACTAAATCAAGACATTATATTATAAATTATCCACTATATAAACTTAAATAAAAACAACTGAACTTAGATATCTATTACAATGCAATATTATGACACAATATAATGGAAACATTTGGTAACAAGCATAGGAATCACAATATCAAAGCAGAGACATATTGAAATTATTATTTATATGTTAGTAGGAGCTAAAATTTAAGTCTCTCAGCAACAATAAAGCTTTTCCCTTGAAGGAGCACAACGAATTTTCAAAGATGTCCAATTCATTACCTAATTTATTGTACTGATTACTCAGCCTAGATACAGGTGCATTTAATCCAATATTAGTTTTTATGGTTGGAGTTTTAAGTAAATTGATGGGGTGCCTTGGCAATGTATGCGGTGTATTAAAGGAGAATCTTTGTAGGAGCTGTGGACAGTCAGTTATACCATGCAAAGTTTTATAAAGGAAAATGAGATCAATTAGCTGCCTTCGAGTAGCTAAGGAGTCAATTTCCGAAGAATTTTAGGTTATCCAGATAGGAATATTTACGTTTACTCCTAAATGATGAATAGGCCAGGTGACGTACAAATCTCTTTTGTATGGATTCAATTCGCTCTTGATGTTTTTTGTACAGTGGGTGCCATACTACGCTACAGTATTCTAAGATACTTCTGACAAAGGTATTGAATAATGTAATTTTAGTTTTGAGATGTTTGAAGCCTTTACTGTTTCTTATAATGAACCCCAGCATTTTAGATGCTTTGGAATTCATTTCGTTAACGTGAGGTATGAATGACAGCTTTGAGTCGAAATACACACCCAAGTCCTTTATGTAATTGACTTCTTTGAGGGCTGTACTGCATACGGTATAACTGGATGGTATAACCATGCGGTTTCTGGTGAATTTTACATGGTAGCACTTTTCAGCATTTAACATCATTCCGTTATTATCGCACCACTTAGTTAGTGAATCGATATCACGTTGCAGATTAATGCAGTCTTCGTTTATACTAATGACTTTGACCAGTTTTAAGTCATCCGCAAATAAAAAGGGCATGCTATGCGTCAAGGAATCGACCATGTCGTTAATGAAAACATTGAAAAGCCATGGCCCCAGATGAGATCCTTGAGGAACCCCAGACACAGTATTGTAACTTTCCGAACTAAAGCCTTTAACGACTACAAATTGCGTTCTGTTACTTAGATACGAGTTAAACCAGCTAATGAGAGGACCCCCAAGACCAATTGCTTCTAATTTCCTTAGTAATATTTGGTGATTAACTTTGTCGAAAGCCTTAGAGAAATCGGTAAATATTACATCGACTTGACTCCGCTTGTCTATAGCAGACATCAGGTAATCACAGTAACTTGTTAAGTTAGTGCAAGTGGAACGTGCCTTGATGAAACCATGTTGGTGGTGGGTGAAGATATGCTTTGTATGCGCTTGGTACACATATACGTTTCAATAACTCAAACATATATGAATAGTTAGCTAGGTTTGCTAAGATAGGTCGCGATTTTGCATGCTACGGGCAACAGCCAAGCCGAGGTGTGCCGTGCACCCTTGAACTGGTTGCCAATATAAAATCGGCTGAATGCCTTAAGCGCTCGCCTTAGTAGTCCGGTGAAGCTCTAAAGACTTTGCAAGGTCAATAGCGTAGTCATTTCGAGAAAAAAAAAAGCTAATGCTAACAGCGGAAGCTCTTAGAAGAAAAAACGATGTTGAAGCATTCTTCATTGGTGCTCCGCTCCTATTGAGCTAAAATACTAACACTAAAATATTTTTTAAAATCGGACCAGTAGTTCCAGATATTAATTAACGCGTTCAACCCACTAAATAAACAAACCATCCAGCTTTATAATATTAGTATAGATTACTACTCTTCTCTCGTACTTAACTCGAGTCGTCATTCAAATTACAATAACTTTTGATAGAGTGGACCGATTTTAATGAAACAAAAGATCAGTTACTCCTAAGGATATGGTTTCATGATTTGTAGGTTTTATTGTGAAGTCAGGAAGTACTTTAGCAGTGATGCGTTGTCTTACAAACAGAAAGACAGACATTTGTAAAAATGATTGAAATGTATTCTATTACTTAGGTCTAGACACTTGCAATAATTTTTTTCACGAAAACCGAAACTGTACATACACATTATATTTACATTCTTGTTATATGTATAGATATAGATAATTCCAATGAAATATGTATTCTATAAAGAGACGACTTAAACAATCATAAAACACCATCTTGTTGCTGGTTATAGTATAATAGATTTTAAGTTATAAATATAGTTATAAATATAAACAATGTTAGTATGAGTGACTTTTACTCTCGTCAACTACTCATCTAACCTGCGTGCATTTACCTACGAAAGGTCAATGGATATTAACCGACAAAATTATAAATAATGATCATACAGGAAGTAGTAATGGCCGAGCGTACTATTCACTTTGGTCGGTTATACACGACATCGCCGCCATCTGTGGCTATTTTGGGAACTGCACAGCTATAGAAATCGCGCCAATGAATATTCAAGTGTTGCCGGGAATTACGTTTTTACGGGACGTTGTGGTATTTTATAACTAATTACCCGCTATCTTGCTATAAACGAAATCCGGAATAAAAGTGTAAAGATGTTTACAAATCTTATAACTTAGAACTATAAATTAAAAAAGAACAATATGAAAGCTCACTTGTCAACAAAGAAGGATAATAGCCCTCTATAATTAGTTGCTCACGAGATTGTCAGAAATTAGTTCATACTATAATCAAATATGTAAATTATAACAACGCTTTAGGTCTTGGTACGATATATAGATATCATAAAAAATCGAATGGGAGTATTCGAATATATCATAATATAAAACACAAAGATGTATTTGACCATACCAAAAACTATTTAGCGGAATTACATAGATTACATATAAAATAATAGTATTTGGTAAAAAAAATCGAGAGCTCGTAAAACTAACCGCTATTAGATAAAAATGGCGAGTAAAATAAGCATTAAGCCTTGACATTTACTGTAATTACTTTAATATTTATTTAGAACTTCATTCTTGTCAGTATTTTATCTGTATCTTATTAGTCTTATTAAAGTTGTTTAAACGGTAAGTCTTGTCAGTTACAGAGTTTTATGTGTAACCTGTATTACTGTTATACAACTGTCTATAAGGATTTTTAGTCTATGCTCCTGGCAACACTAATAAACGTATTTGTTTACATTGGAATTTCAATGTTGAAATCAATAATGAGAAAACCAAAAATATATATAATTTTCTAGCATATTTTTAAATAAAAACTCATTAATTATTTACGTAATAGTGTGCATTCACATAAAATAATAAATTATATATAACCTTTTTACAGTTTCCTTTTTAAGAAATACATTTCAATATTAAAACCAGTTTATCTATCTATGAATATTCATAATAGAGATCGTCGAAATTAATATTCTAGGTAGTCTAGACATTTTGAAGGACATTGTCTGCTTCTCGCACGAGTGCTAATCAATAAATTCCAAGATAGTAAGTGTTAGGTTATGTTACATTTTTTGCGATGTGAAAGTCAATAAATACTTTAAGACGCTTGGCGAATAAATGTAAATTAGAGAATGTAATAATATTTCGAATTACTGAGGTAAAATACTGAATACGTGGTAAAAGTAATGGTTCTAATACTGGCCTATAAATAATGAATATTTCATGCACAAAGAGAAGGAAGATATCTGTATTTACCTTTTCTAACATCACACATCGAGCACTTGAATGCTTCAGCGTTATTTCTATACGTACAAACGCTGCAGTCCCAATAATTTTCTTCCAACACTTTTGACGGCCTCTTGGCTCTCCGAATGGCATTTTTTTTGTCCATTTTAAAGCTCACACACAACTAAATAAAACTAACACACGTTAATCATGATACCTTCGTTTTGAAACCATAGTTTGTAATGCGAGATCGTAAATAATTACGTATAAAAGTCATTATTTTTGTTTTACAGTGCACGTAAAATGTACACTACGCCATGACAGCACCAAACGTCAAAGTCTTTCGAATAGTTGAGGGCGCCACAGTCTAGGAGACTGTTTTACCGACCACCTTTATCTATTTTGCTGTCGATAGATGGCAGTAGGTACAGTAATATTTGGAATTTATTTTCTTAAACCTTACTAGCCGTTTTTGCCGTTATGGGAATTTTAAAACGCACGATTTATATTCATTTTACCTTATTATTATATAAGTCATTCTACAGACATTAAATATTTTTATTCCTTATATTTTTTTAGTATGAACAATACTTTACATCTATGTTATTTTTTTAATAGAATTAATTCTTTCTATTTGTAGTCGATTTTAAACATTACCTATAAGTAATAAGATCGAATATCTAGTAAATCATCGAATACAGTATAAAAAGTTCATCCATAAAAGAAGGTTCGTAGGCACTGAATTCTGAGAAGTGATCCTTTTCGTAGGATAGTCTTTAATTTTTTTCTACCTGAGATTTCTCAAACGATTTTATTTGACGTTCCCATACGGCTGCGACTGCCTCGGGCTATGATTTGTGCAAGACGAGAAAAAAATTATGACGAGGGTGCTCGCTGGTTTGTTAGAAGTTTTTTTCTGTTTCCTGCTTAAAGAATTGCCAGTGTTTAACATAAGTTTTCTTGCTCTTGGCATTATATCAGTTCGATTCAGCGTATGATTTACTTTAATCTACTCCACCTCAAATATTTTTTTAATGATAGAATGTTATTAAAACTACATAAATTAAGTTAATAACATTGTAAGTGGACGAATTTAGTAATCCATGTTATTTTCAACAGTTGTCATAAAAAAGCATTTGATATATATGTATAATAACTAATGTTATAAAGAGGTAAAGTTTGTGAGTTTGTGAGCTTGTGATGTTGTGACGTTGTAGGGAGTAATCTCAGGAACTACAGGTCCGATTAAATAATTCTTTCAGTGTTATATAGCTCATTCAACGAGAATGGTTATAGGCTATATATCATTACGCTAAGATTAATAGGAGCGGAGCACAGATGAAAAATGTTTCAAAATCGGGATATTTTTTCCTTTTGAGAACTGTTGCGTGTTAGCGTTGGTGTTAGTGTATCTATTCCACGCGAACGAAGTCGCGGGCAGAGGCTAGTATATAATATACATATAGTAACAATGTAAATCTAAAGTGTCCATACTTTTAGATTATCCTAAAAGAAATTGTTGTAGGTGTCTATAAATAAGTAATAGATTACATTTCAATCACTTTTAGAATTGTATGTTTGTCCGTCTGTTTGAACATGCATTTTTTTATATCATAGGAGAAAAACGAACAGGTGGGTCATCCGATGTTAAGTGATCACCACTGTCCATAGATAAGTGCGACATCAGGGGAGTCGCAAGTGCGTTGCCAGTCTGGAGGAATGTGGGAGGAATGGCAGAGAGAAGGGGGAAAATCAACAGCATTGTACCTCCGACGTACTCACGGAGCAAACAAAAAGCAACAATGCAAGCATTGTTACTTCACGTCGGTTTTCTGTGAGAACTACTATACTACCCCAAGCGAGCCGACCTATTCATATTGAAGCCAGTAATAGGTTCAGCGTGGCTCTACCACCTACTGTTAAAGTATGCATTCACGATAAAACCTTACCATGAAAACCATAAAGCTTATCCTCGAGTAACAATTAGTCTTTGTTTAATTAAATTCGATTCACTATACCAAAAGTTATTGTAATTTTAATGACGACGCGACTTAAGTACGAGAGATAAGTAAATGGACTTAATACATTCATATGATTTTATTACTCACTACTTTTACATTAGGTTCCACGCGGACAGAGTTTAACAGCTATTTTAATATAAAAAACTGAACTATACTATGTGTAGACTGCTTCACAAATGCGAGAGCCGCGTTTGATTCGGTCAAGAGCTTTACGCCGAGGGAACGGACTTAGGCTTGAGTCGCTACCGAGGGGGGCCTAATGTGGTGTGCGGGAGCGAAATTTACCCCCAGACAACGGCGGCGTGATCTGTGGTTACGCGATCTGTTTGTAAAGACAGGCTGGTACTGATCGTTCGCTGCCGTTATTTTATCAGGAGGAGAAAAACAAAGCACAAATGGGTCAAGTGTATATAATCTGTGTATATAGTAGCATATTATCTAACCATTCAAATATAACCAACTCTTCTTTTAGAGTTTTTGGCGGGATTTTGGTCTGTCATGTAGGCTTTTATATTTGATTCATAATCTTATGTTCCATGACTCTATATTTTGTAATATTGATTATAGTAGAGTAATTAGGTAATATAGTTAGGTTATCATTCAAAGTGAAGATGATGAGAAATTACACTACGGGCATGAAATCCTTAGATGGCACAATTATAACTAGAGGGCCACCATCTTGTTAGAACGCTGAAAATATAGCAAGACACTTTTTTATGCAACCAATCTTTCAGATTATTACTGCCATTGCCGTCAACATTCTAACAAGATGGTGGCTCCTTTATTAGAACCTTCTAGGGAGTTTTTGTGACATCTGAAAATTACATGCTCCGTGGTATTATTTTCATTCACTTCACTTATGCACAATAAACTAAGTATATTACGTAAAACACCACCAAATTTACAAAATATAGAGTCAAATAACACAAGTTTATGAATAAAATATAAAATTCACTACATGACAGACTAAAATCCCGCCAAAAATCCAAGCAAGACAATTGTGATATTTGGCAACTCGACAATGTCAGTAATCTAAACTTCTATACTAATATTACAGAGGTAAACCAGATTAGGCCCCCCTCGGCAACGACTCAAGCCTAGGTCCGTTCCCTCGGTGTGGAGCCCTTGAGTGCACTGCTCGCGCGATACACTCACACAAAACATCACTACTACAACACTACACGATCACCCCCACACACGTGCACGCCTACACGTATACACATGGAAGTGGAAGGGTTTTATTTTTTTCCATTATCGAACTGAAAAAACTCTAATTTTCCGATAAAAAATATATGGAGGGGTTGTTGAGGCGTTTATGCTTGGTACACATATGCGTCTCAACAACTCAGACATATATGAATAGTTAGCTAGGTTAGCTAAGTTAGGTCGCGAGTTTGCATGTAACAGGCAACAACCAAGCTGAGGTGTGCCGTGCACCCTTGAGCTAGTTGCCCAAATAAAATCGTCTGAGTGCCTTAAGCGCTCGCCTTAGTAGTTCGGTGAAGCTGTTAAGACCTTGCTAGGTCAATAGCGTAGTAAGTTCGAAAAAAAAAATTACAAAGGTAAAGTTTGTGACGTTGTAGGGGGTAATCTCAGGAACTACTGGTTCTACTATTAGTATTGGTACTATTATTGAGGATGGTTATAGACTATATATCATTACGCTAACACCAATAGGAGTGGAGCACCAATAAAGAATATTTCAAAATCGTGTTTTTTTTTTCCTCCCGAGAGCTTCCGCTGCGTGTTAGCGTTAGCTCAAAGTAACTATTCCAAGCGAACGAAGTTGCGGGCAGAGGCTAGTAATTTATAAGAATGGTTAGTAAGAATAAAAATCTCTCTGCGTAGGTACTTGAAATGTTTGTGGGTAAAAACAGTGATATTCTCGCAAAGCGGAACGCGACTCGACGCGGGTTAAAATGAAAAGAGTAAGTTTTGTTTGTCGCTCTATCATTGCTAGAGGGAGGTGCAACTGCGGGTTTACAACTTTTGTATTTCTTTGTTTTTGTATTTCTATTTCTCATACAGTAATTTATTTTGTTAACCTTATAACCAACCTAATTCTGACAACCAAGACTTAATCTGTTCAATACAGTGAGAAAACACATATCGCTAGACGCGTACGGTGTTATTAAAAAAAGTTAAATACGTATTAAAAACTTGCTTTAAAAAGGTTACGTTTTAAATGCACCGCGCTCGCTGAATGGTTTCCATCTTGCTCTTTTGTCTCGCTTTGGTTAGGTTAGGTTAAACTTGCGTAAAAAGAATAAAACGAACTTGCGTCCGGCGAACGCGGTGCATTTAGTACGAAACCTTTTTAAAGCAAGTATTTAATATGTATTAAATTTTTTTGCAATAACACCGGTAGTGTTTATAAATATTGTAAATTCTTAATACTTGAATAACTTTATGTCAAAAGAAACTATTGTGGTATATTTTCTAAATAAGAAGCGAGTGCCGAAGTAAAAAAAAAAAATAATCGAGGCAGTCATAATGGCTGCCGACAGGAGTGAAAACTCAAAACAATGGAAGAGGAGAGGGGAGATGGGACTCCGGTGTTCTCACTGACCGAACGAAAAGCAACAATGCAAGCAGTGTTATTTCACGTCGGTTTTCTCTGAGGGTGCTACTACTCTGGGCGAGCCGACCTATTCATTCTGAAACTAGCAACAGCTTCTGCGTGGCTCTACCACATATTACTAAATTTCAATTTGCTTAAAACGTGTAGGAACATTTCACTATATTGCATGTTCTGTTCTGTTCAGTTGTTGTATAGAAAGGCACTTTTTATTTGTCACTCCTTACACCATATAATACATCTTCACAAACTAACCTAAATATTCGCACGGTTATCAAAGGCATGTGGGAACAGTGATTGAACAACTTTAGGCTAAATTCCCTGAGTGAACGTACTCTGTAATTACACAGCTGGTCTTGATGACACAGTAAATAAACGCAGATGGTCGACTTAGTACAAAATGACGTTTCTAGCCCTTAACCTTGTAACCTGTATTTTATAGATTATCAAAGAATTATCTAGACTTAGCCATAGTGTTGATATGAAAAATAGCCACACTTAACTATATTCTTTTTTTTTACTAACACTAATCTAAAGAGTCTATGGGAGGGATATATTGGGATATCTGTATTTTTTTCAACTTCACAAACTCACAAACTCTAGCTCTTTATAATATTAGTATAGATAAGAATGTAAATCAAATGCGTCTGTACTTTTTCGAGTTTCTTGAAAAAAATTGTTGTAAGTGTCTAGGAGTAAATAATAGAATACATTTCATTCATGTCTGTCTATATGTCTGTCTGTTTTTTTTTTTATGAACACGTATCACTGCTTAAGTACTAGGTTCACAATAAAACCTCACCAAGAAAATCATAAAGCATATCCTCGAGAGTAACTTAGTTTTTGTTTCATTAAAATCAGTCCACTCTATCAAAGTTATTGTAATTTTAATGACGACGCGCCATAAGTCCGAGAGAAAAGTATATTGGACTTAATACATTTAGATGATCTTATTAATCACTGTTTTACATAAGGTTCTTTGCGGACGAAGTCACGGGCACAGCTAGTAAAGTATAAAATTTGATTCGATTATTCTAAATTAGGTCGAGAAATTATCATAACTTAGGTAACCCATTAAATACCGATATTTAATCAGTGAACGTCGCAGTTAACTCAGTTCTCTAACACTCGGTACCAAGTTTTCTCAGTATTGAGAAACGATTTTAATTTTTCGTAGATGATTTTTAATGCTAAAAGGTAGCAAACAGGCAGACAGACCATTTGATGGTGAATGGTTACCGTCGCCTATGAACGCCTGCAATACCAGGGGTATCGCTGTTGCGTTGCCAGCTTTGATTTATTTTAAGAATTCCTTTTATTCTGTTATTATTTTATATATGATCCAATTTCGTGGCAAATTCAATATAAACAAGTAAAATGACTAATAAAGGAAAACAAAACCCTTTTCAGTGCATAGACATAATATTTAAATACTATATAGTGTAGAGTGTAATAGGTTGTAGGGGTAATATTATTAATAGTAGTTTAAAATGGTTAACTCTACAATAAAATGATAGAGGTTCGTTAGTGGACCTTCAAACATGCATCGAAATTTAGCCATTTTAAAAATTGAACTACAAATATTTTAGTAATTTGCAATAAAACAATCTATTTTTTTTATTTGAATTATTTTGGTATTTTATTGATTTTACAATGCAGCCGTCTTGATAATTTTGCCACGCCTAGAATCCTGGCAACCACGCCCTGCCTTCACGGTAGTTGTCATCACTTTTGGACTATAAACTTAGAATATCATACATTAAAAAGATCACCAACTTTAAAATTAATACATTTTTTTGGTTTATATTTGTAAATTGTATAGGCGAAACTGAAAAGAGCATTTTTAGTGGACACGGAAATGTGATAAACGTATGAGAAATACTGAGTAGACCTTCTGCACTTATTTATTCTATGTCCGGACGCAGCGATTGGACGTACAGATATTCACACTAGGTACGTATCGTCGCGACAGATGTTCAAATATGTATGAATAATTAATATAAACAAAAGAATCCAAGTAATAAAGATTTATTCATTGTCACACTGACACATATATCGGTTATATTGAAATGAAACTTCTTATGACGTGGTAGGGAAAAAATACGTTATGCGCTAAACGTAAGGTAGGTATGTATGAGTGTGTGTAAGGGTATATTTGTGTGTCTGGGTTTAGTAGCATACAATTTCTGACGTGATAACGTCTTATAAAACGATGAACGCCGGAGCACGCACTCAAAGCATGAGTAACTTTCACGTTCCGCCTGAGCCGAGCGTGCAAGCGTAAGCGCGGAATAAGCGTTATAAAGGCACAATCGGCCTAAGCGTTCGACATGTGACGCATCTATCTATATACATAATAGTTCAATTCAATTTATAAAACCAGACTAGGCCCCCTCAGCAGCGGCTCAAGCCTAGCTCCGTTCCCTCGGCGTAGAGCCTTGAGTGCGCTGCTCGCGCGATACACTCACACAAAATCTTACATTAATGCGACAACATTACACATATCACCTTCACACACGTGTAGGCATACACGCTTACACATGAAAGTGGAAAAGTTTTATTTTTTTTCCTTAACAAAGTAAAATAGTTTAGAAAATTATCCAACACAAAATACATTGTATAAGAGTTGTCGAGGTATGTATGCTTGGTACACATATATGTTTCAATAACTCATGTAAGTATTAGATAGGTCGCAAATTGAATGAATCAGACAACAACCCAAGCCGATGTGTGCCGTGCACCCTTGCGCTAGTTGTCAAATAAAATCGGCTGAGTGCCTTAAGCGCTTGCCTTAGTAGTCCGGTGAAGCTGTTAAGGTCTTGTTAGGTCAATAGCGTAGTCAATTCGAAAAAGAAAGTGCATTGTCTGTAGAGAAGAGCATTTAGGGTATCTTTAATCCAAAAAGTATCGATTCCAAGGCATGCATTAAATTTACATTATCGTGAGCGAAGCCACAAGGAAAAATTAGTGGGGATATAAAAATGTGGGCGAAACCTAAAATTAAGTAAATTTATGCTTACGATAAACTCCGTATTTTTTTAAACAGCATGCATATATAAGTTACGCTACGAAGGGTTAATATCTGTTATTAAGTTTTAATTTCATGTTAAGTTACTTTTAAGACTAAATTTCGCTTATCGGCGTGGCTCTTTATTTTTAAAGTTATATTTCTATTGGCGCGTTAAGGAAAATGATGAATTTATTTTTACGATGCGAGCGCACACCGTCACGAAAAGCCGACACCCTGAAGTTAGCTATAGTCAACATTTTGTTTCTTTGTATTTTTTCTATTGCTAGTGTCGTTTTTTCTACAAACGTAGAATAAGGCGAAAGATAAAATTTTTGAAAAGATTTTTATCTTGTTACGCCAAAGAAGTGTAACTTCTAACGTGTGTACATAAGTACACACACACTTTTTTTAAAAAATGTCTGTAGGTGTAAGTAATTCAAAAAAGAACTTACTTAAAAAAAAAAAGAAAATTTGCATAATGATGTTTGCAAGTTGAGATAGCACTGGCTGATCATTGTTATTATCAATAATAGAAACTTGTTATCAATTGCATAGGAATAATGAATTAATTTATTCGTTATTGTTGTAAGTATAATATCTATAATGAATAACCCATCTATACATATCATAAAAATGTAAATCTAACGAGTCTGTAATTATTAAATTTGTGTGAAAAAAAATTTGCACGTATCTAAGAATCTATACTAATATTATAAAGAGGTAAAGTTTGTGACGTTGTAGGGAGTAATCTCAGGAACTACTGATCCGATTTGAAAAATTATTTCAATGTTATATAGCTCATTTATCGAGGATCGTTATAGGCTATATATCATCACACTAAGACCAATAGGAGCGGAGCACCAATGAAGAATGTTTAAAAATTGGGGTCTTTTTCCTCTTGAGAGCTTTCGCTGCGTGTTAGCGTTAGCCCAAAGTATCTACTCCACGCGAACGAAGTTGCGGGCAGAGACTAGTAAGTAACAAAATACATTTAAATTATTTTTAGAAATGTCTGTCTGTCTGTCTGTTTGTTTGAACATGCATCATTGTTAAAGTGCTGAGTTAATGATAAAATAAAAGAATTATAAAACATATCTTCGATCTTCTTTGTTTCATTAAAATCGGTTCACTTTATCAAAAGTTATTGTAATTTTAATGACGACGCGACTTAAGTACGAGAGAAAAGTAGATAAGTAAATGGACTTAATACATTCAGATGATTTTATTAATCACTTTTTTACATTAGACTTCATGCACAGGAAATGTATCAAGCTAATCTTCAACATAAACAAACCGACGAATCCATTTTTCTGTTAATTAAATAAACACTCGTTAATTATTAATAAAGTCGCTTTAATGATCCCTCAACATTATCGTGTAACATAAACATATGTTTTAATTATTCTAAAACAATCACTACGAACGGCTGCCTTCGTGAAAATGTTCGAAAAGGCAATGTCTTTCGATAAATCTATAGAAAAGATCGAATTATTTTTCCAATATTCCGGATTAAACATAAAAAGTAATCGGATACAACGTAACAGTAAATTTAAAAGTATTTCTATCTATATTTTTAATTTTCTATGGCTGAATACTGATGTCCTCGGTGCTATAGTATGGTTTGCGATGGGCGTTATTGAAGGTAAAAACTTCACAGAATTAACATACGTGGCTCCGTGCATAACTCTGAGCTTCCTGAGTGACTTTAAATCATTATTTCTCGTACTTCATGAAGATCAAGTGAATAAATTGATGGATAAATTGAGATACATGGAAAACAAAGAGAAATGTCGAAGGAAAAATGCGAAGAAAGACTCGATTATAGCTAAAGAGATGAACTTCTTGAACACTGTTATTAATTCCCTGACTGTTCTGAACGCTGTCCTTATTGTTACGTTTGCTTTGAGCCCTCTAATTCTAATGGGTTTGAAGTATGCCAAGTCTGGGGAGTTGGAATATCTATTGCCATTTCTTATAGTATATCCCTTTGATCCGTATAATGCAAAGGTTTGGCCGTTTGTGTATTTAAGACAACTTTGGTCAGGTTGGTATAATAATTTCGAGGTATATTCTTTTTTTGCATGTGTCCCAGCTACATTGAAATTGCATAGTATGTTTTGTTCTTACATGAATGGCCTCTTGCCTGGCGTCTACTCTGCTAGGGAATTTCTGTCTTACTACACGATCACCCCCACACACGTGCACGTCTACACGCTTACACATGAAAGTGGAAGGGTTTACTTTTTTTCCCTTATCGAACTGAAAAACTCTCAATTTTCCGATAATAAATATATGGAAAAGTTGTTGAGGCGTGTATGCTTGGTACACATATACGGTTCAACAACTCATACATATATGAATAGTTAGCTAGGCTGGCTAAGATAGGTCGCGATTTTGCATGCAACAGGCAACAGCCAAGCCGAGGTGTGCCGTGCACCCTTGAGCTGGTTGCCATAATAAAATCGACTGAGTGCCTTAAGCGCTCACCTTAGTAGTCCGGTGAAGCTGTTAAGACCTTGATGGGTCAATAGCGTAGTCATTTCGAGAAAAAAAAAAAGGAATTTCTGTCTTTTTATCTAAACAATTAGGGGTGTCCCACGAAGAAAACCTGACTGACAATCAGCGGGAGACAGTGTGTGACGCCTCCATTCTTCGTCACCCTGAGGATGCTATGGATATGAGGCCCGAGTTTATATTACATTGGTATAGAATAAAAACACACAGCCTCGTTCTATGAGAATGTTCTTGCCAGCAGATATCGTAGTGTTTCCGCTGGATCTTGATACCAGAGGGTAATGGAGCTCACATGATCCCGTATCACCTCATTATGGCGGTGGTCGGTACTTCATGAGGTGTTAGTAGGAGCTTAGGAAGAACCCCTGGTTCTCGGGGTACAATAATGATAACATTCAATTTTATACCTTTCTTTAGACGATAAATACGGTGTAAAACAGGACCTCTAATATTGTTTACCGTTGGACCCTTGTCTTATTTAAATAAGATCACATCATTATCATCTTGATACGAATCTATTAACACCATATTCGGTCTCTTTCTATTCTTATATCCGTTTATATTCATGCCTAGTAAACAACATGGACGCACTGATGGCTCAGAAGCTAGCGTGCCAACAATCGGCGTAGTCCTTGGAAATCAGTCGGAGGTTTCGGTGAAGAATAACATCATGATGAAATCATAGCTTGATGATAGGGCTTTTTCTAAGTCCTTCTACCTAATACCTTGATATTGAAAATCTGACGCCAAGCACATGTAGGCGTGTTTTGGCAGTTACACGTAAGAGGCAGTTCCATAGATTAGACGTGTTAACCTTAAACCATATCATCATTTGATGTGAGGTCACACACTAAAAAGTTAGGATGTATAAAAAACATTATAATTTTTTTTTTGGCTTAGAAATGCAGAGCGGTCAAAATCTTTGGCGCAGACTATATATACACTGTGTCTTAATAATAGGTAGTAAAATAATTGTTACAATACTTTTTCCAAAAATTCAACATTTTTTATATAATTGAAAGAGTTGTAATGTTTTTTTTTTTTTGGTTTGTTTTGTTGGTTTGTTAAGCACCTTTGAATGAATGAATTCTTTATTGCACACATTTGGTTGTACACTGGCGAGCTTAATGCCATTCAACTTTAAATAGGTATTTAGCATCGTCTATTCTAAATAATTAAAGTATCAACATGTCTTTTATGTTTTTTTTTTTCAGTATCTATTGTCATATTGTACATCTGTGCTGCAGATTTCTTTTTCTACACTTTCTGTACGTATTTGAGCATTCAGTTCAGGTTGTTACGATATAATATAGAAAGAATAGTGCCATCGAAAGACAATTTAAACTATTTGGTCCCTTACGATGAGGAGTTTCGGAGGAAGCTCATAGATTTAATCAAATGGCATCAAGACTTGATTGAGTAAGTAAGGAAATGGATAGTGATTCTGAATGTCCATCTATATACTTTTTAATGCAATCTATTTTTTTACAGGTCAGTGAATCTGTTGGAAGCAATTTACACAAAATCGACTCTTTATAATTTCATATCGAGTTCAGTTGTAATTTGTCTTACCGGATTTAATGTTACGGTATATTTTGTTTTTTTTTTTTATTTTCAAATTAAACGAGTTGATAGTCTATTTAAATTTCGCATATCAAAAATGGAGATTGGTTTTTAACTTTTGGTTAATATAAAATGATAAAATGAAGGTAGAAGTATTAATACTGCATCATACCAATTAACTTTAAATAGAAATATATTTAGAACAACGCTGAAGCTATCCCACAGTTTCATCATGAATGGGTCGGCTCGTCCGGGGTAGTATCACCTTCTCACAGAAAATCGACGTGAAGTAACAGTGCTTGCTTGCGTCGTCGCGTTTCGTTCGGTCTGTGGTGCGTCGGAGGCCCACTCTCTCCTTTCACTCTTCTCCTTTTCCCATACAAACAAGGAATGGCAATCCATCTGCGACTCCTCTCGTGTTGCTAGTGTCTATGGACTGCGGTAATCACCTAACATCAGATGATGTACCAGTTCGTTAGCCATATATGGTTAAAAAAAAAATTTGATGTGAAACATTTATTAGCGATGTTATGCCTGGATATTGGCGTGGCGATACAGGCCGTGGCGTGTGTGTAAGACGTGGCGCGCAATGTCATGCGCAAGCGACTGTGTGCAATCAATCTTGCTGCACTGAGCTCGTATACCTATAGTGTATACAGTGTTGTTAACTACGTTACACATATGTTTCACATCTGCGAGGCGTCTCGTGACGGCTCATTTTAATTAAACAACTTAAATCGCAGTACTCATTGATTCACTTCTATAAAGACTTGTTTAGAAATTTATATTCTGAAACACTGTAGTAAATATAAGGCTTACTCAAACTATTATAAATATATGTTACAGGCTATCAGCGACATAGCATTGGTTATTACATTCTTGAGTTTTCTCATCATGAGCTTCTCGCAAATATTTCTGCTTTGTTTCTTTGGAGATAATATGATGGAAGCGGTAAGGAAGAATACACGTGTTAATGAAATTAATAAATTGATTCTTTTTTTATTTTTTGTTTAAAAAATAATGTTTACTTTTTATTGCACAATAATTCGCAGAAAGTGACTCACTCAAAGAAAAAATTAACTAGAAGGGCTATGATTAAAGAGAAAAGATATTGTGTTACTAAATTTTGTTTTATAGTTTTTTTTTTCATAATTGTAATTGCCGATAAAATTCGATTCTCGACGTTCTTGGCGAGCGACCAGTCCTCCGGGCCTACATATATTTTTAATAGAAAGCATTTATGCTGTTGCTAATGCTCGAATCTCGATGTTGTTGTCAATCGATCAACACTCCGAACTTACATCGAATTGTGTCAGAAAGCAGAATTACACTGTCAGTAATGCTCGATTATCGACGTATTTGCCGAAGCAGTAACGCGCTGATGGTAGTTTTTGGTCTTAGACGTTGTTATCAAGCGACTAACCTCTGATCCGCCATGGTACACCGCGCCATACCACACAATTTATTGTTTTCATATGACCTTTAAAGTTAATTTCTTTCAGAGTATTGGAATAAGCGATGCCATTTACAATAGTGAATGGTATTTAGCAGATCCGTGCGTACGAAGACATTTTCTTATAATACAAGTTAGGTAAGTGTTCTATTTTTTCGAATTATCTAGACTGTTTCAAACGATGATAGCGCATACGGACGAATCGGAGCTTCTCGTTAAAGAAGATATCGTTTTAGAAAACATATCCTGTTAGTAATGATGAGATATTTTTTTTTTAATATTTAACAGGTACGGGCTTGGCCACATCTCACCTGATGGTAAATGACGATGAGGCAGGCGATGTATCGCTCTTACCCACTACGTGCCTATTCACTTTACTCTTGAAGACTCCCAAGTTATAAGATGTCGGGAAGATAGACGCCGGAAGTGAGTTCCACTCCTTAGCCGTACGTATAATGAATGTGGAAGCAAATCGCTTCGTACGAATTACGGGAATATCAACCACGTAAGGGTGGAAACTCTCACGGCGTCTAGTCGTCCTCAGATGGAATGGGGACGGCAGAATTATATCATGTAATATTTAACACTGAAATAACTTTTTAAATCGGATCAGTAGCTCCTGAGATTAGCGCGTTCAACCAAACAACATCACCAAATTA
Organism: Antheraea mylitta; assembly: GCA_014332785.1. Taxonomy (NCBI): domain Eukaryota; kingdom Metazoa; phylum Arthropoda; class Insecta; order Lepidoptera; family Saturniidae; genus Antheraea; species Antheraea mylitta. The sequence goes on from JACEII010000040.1 coordinate 92,794, forward strand.
GGCCTCCCTCGGGAGCGGCTCAAGTCTAGGTTCGATCCCTCGGCAGGGAGCCCTTGAGTGCGTTGCTTGCGCGATACAGTGACACAAAAAAAATGTACCTTACTGCTACAACACTACACGATCACCCCCACACACGTTCACGCCTACACGCTTACACATGGGGTTTTATTTTTTCCACTTATCGTACTGAAAAAACTCTAATTTTCCGATAATAAATATATGGAGGGGTTGTTGAGGTGTGTATGCATGGTACACATATACGTTTCAACAACTCATACATATATGAGTAGTTAGCTAGGTTAGCTAAGATAGGTCGCGAGTTTGCATGTAACAGGCAACAGCCAAGCCGAGGTGTGCCGTGCACCCTTGAGCTAGTTGTCCAAAAAAAATCGGCTGAGTGCCTTAAGCGCTCGCCTTAGTAGTTTGGTGAAGCTGTTAAGACCTTACTAGGTCAATAGCGTAGTCAGTTCGAAAAAAGAAAAAAAAAACCAAACAATCTCTCCAGCTTTATAATATTAGTATAGATTTCTAGACACCAGCAATATTTTTTTTACGTTATTTAAAAATTACAGACACTTTATATTTTCATTCTTTTTAAATACGTATAGATAGACACAAAACAAATAATGTTATTTTATAACTAAGTATACAGATATTGTGTCGTTTACATCTAGAGTATTTATGTTACTGTAAGCAGAGCTGTGAAGAATAGTAATTAGTTAAAAATAAAGTCGATTATTCATTCTCAGTGCACGAGTAAAATACCATTGAAAGTAAACTTTTTCCAGAGGCCAGAGCCCGTGCAAGTTAACAGCGTTCGGCTTTGCTGATGTCAATCTTAGAGCATTTATGAAGGTACTTATTTAGTTTATTGTTTATTACTATTCTATTAGGCTTCATCTAATTCTGCCCGAAAACAAAAGATTTTTTCTCTAACTGACTACGCTATTGACCTAGCAAGGTCCTAATAGCTTCGCCGGACTACGGAGAGAAAACAATAGTGCCCAACAGTAATGCTTGATTCTCTACGTACTTGCCGAGCGATCAAACATTAACAGTAACCACTAAATTCTGCTACAAAGCAGAATTACGCTATTGGTAATGGTCGATTGTCGATGTTGTTACCGATCAACACTCTTAGCTTACAACGAATTCTAGTAGAAATCGGTAGTGCATTATCGATGATGCTCGATTCTCGACGTTCTTGCCGAGCGACCCTCCGATCTAACACCGAATTATGTCAACATTACATTGTCAGTAATGCTCGATTCTCGACGTATTTGCCGAAGCAGTAATGCCACAGTACACATAATAGACAGTATGGAAACTACCTTTAAATGCTCGCACCGGCACACTCACACAAGCATGGGCATCGACGAGACCCCTAAGCGGTTTCCGTGGTGCCGTCCATAGAATTCCTTTCAAAACCTCTCGTCGATGCGCATGTTTGTGGGAGTGTGCCGTTTTCGAACGTTTGTTCGAAGTTTCCGTACTGTCTCTCATATTTATACTGTGGTAATGCGCTGATGGTAGTGCTTGGTTCTAGACATTGTTATCAAACGACTAGCTTCTGATCCATCACGATACATCGCGCCATAACACCATACAATTCCTTTGTTCTTTCTTAGCTTACTTTCTAAGTTACACTTTGTATGGTATTTGTGGTGCTTTTAAGCCTCGTAACATGACATGCGATACTCTATATTATTGTTCAATATAGAGTGCCACAGACTTGCAATAATATTTTTTAAATCAGATTCTGAGTGTCAGAAATTAATGGGTACGAATAATCAAAAAATCTCTTCATTCATCATTTCGTCTGCGTTTGTGCTTTTATAAAAGAATATCATCGCCTGCAGGGCCATAGGCCTTTTCCCGAAAGAAGGTGTGGGGGGGTATATGGGGGGTGTGAGGGGTGTCGAATAACATCATAAGACTTGAGACACCCAAGCCAATCTCACCTGCACGTGGTAAACCCTGCTGAATAACGAACGAGGCAATAGCGAAAGCGGGGTGGTAAGGTTTTATAGCAAGACTAAGTCACAACCACTATGTATATGGCGACAAAGCCCGTAATAGTTATTCGTTTCTGCGCGTTGCGTTTCGGGATCAGCCTGTGCTTATCCAGTTTTTTATAGGTCGGCATGATAGTGGCGAACGGCGATGGATAGTGTGTCACTCGGTGGTCGCTATTGTTTTTACATTGTACTGTGTTTACCATCAGGCATAGTCAGTCATTTTGCCGTGCTACAATAAAAGAAAGGTATGGGCACAATCGTCACGGCTGCCAACGACGTATTGGCAATTTCAAACTGAGAAATTCCCAGTTCTATGTTTTCCCACATACAGTAAGTTGTACTACAAGAACATTTCTCAGGTCCAGGTTTCCTCAGGATATTTTATTTCACCGTCAGTCGATACTGTTACACATTTAAATTAGTAAACGTACGAGAATTGTGAGAAGTTCATCAGTACGTACTGGGATTCGAACCTGCTAACATTGGGTTGATATTCAACTGGTCAAACTACATTAGACCACATTTTTTTTCAAAAATAAAAGTACCCTTAGTTACTCCTTATAGCCTCAGCGATATGCCAATGAAAATCACATCAATATCTGTCCAACTGCTACGAGTATTAGCCAGAACAACCGAACAGATAGGCAAACATTTTAAAAGTTGGTTTGTGAGAAATACACTTCCATATCCATTTACCAAGAAGTTATTATTTTGAAATTTTAAACAAACACTGATTTGTATAGATATAAGATTATAATATAATTTCTCTGTTTACAGATACTGAGTACTGCGTGGTCGTATTTCGCTTTATTGCAGACTCTGTATGGCACACCGAATCCTCAATCTTAATTTATGTCAACATTCTAATTTCTACATCATTACAATACGTTACAGTCCATTTTTAAACTTGCCGTTCAAACAAATATAGCCGACGACAGCACTGCGCCTTAGCTATTAAACAGATTATACTTTACATAGACTATAGAGCAGTTCTTATTTTATAAACCTCAATTTATGATTAAAATTTATAATCTATGCTAATATTATAAAGCTGGAGGGTTAGTTTGTTTGGTTGAACGCGTTAATCTTAGGAACTGCTAGTCGGAATCCAACTGGCATTCAAGACCTCCGGCCGATTAGTATACTTCCGTGTCTATCCAAAATATTAGAGAAAGTTGTTTCACTACAATTAATCGCTTATTTAGAGAAATGTAATATTCTTTCTAAATTTCAGTCAGGATTCCGAAAAAATAGAAGTACAACAACAGCGCTCTTAGACGTGACGGACAATATACTTTCGGCTCAGGATCAAGGCATGGGTACCTTGTTGACACTTTTAGACTTTTCTCGTGCTTTTGTTACCATAAACGTAACCCTGCTTTTATCTAAATTGAGGTATTATGGTTTTGATTCAGCTACTGTTGAATGGTTTCATAGTTTTTTAAGTAATAGATTTCAATATGTGGAAATAGGGAGTAGTGTTGGTGATAAAGTTTCATCGACTCTTATGCCAGTTGAGAGAGGTGTCCCACAGGGTTCAATTTTAGGTCCTTTATTGTTTATTCTGTATAGCTCTGATATTGTTAATAGTATTAAGTATTGTAAATTCCATTTATATGCAGACGATTTACAATTATACTTACATTGTCTTCCACGTGATACCATGGAAGCTGCACGTAGGATGAATCAAGACCTCGCTAGTGTAAAAGAATGGGCAGATGCTAACTGTTTGGTCTTAAATCCGACCAAGTCTAAGTTTATGGTTTTAGGATCAAAAAAACAAATTGTAAATATTACGCTTAATCGACCCTCGATCATGATATCCAACGAACCCATAGAGTGCGTATCAGAGTCACGTAATCTTGGATTACTCATGGACTCTTCCCTGCGTTTTGAAAAACATGTTCTGGAGGCAACACGCAATTGTATGTATAGACTTAAGCTTCTATATAATATTCGCGCATACATTAGTACAGAAATTAGAATAACGCTATGTGAATCGCTCATTCTGTCTAAACTAAACTATGCCGATATTGTATATGATTCTTGTATACTCAATAAAACAAAGAGGCTTATACAGAGAGTACAGAATTCCTGCGCACGTTTCTGTTTTCACATACCACCACGAACTCACGTCACGCCTTTCTTACATCAAGGACGACTCCTAAAAATGGAGTACAGAAGGCAGCTGCACCTAGCTACACTATTATTTGGTATAATAAAGACCGGGAAGCCTGAATATCTCTATGAAAAACTAGTTTGGGCAAGAGATCAGAATAGTTATAGAACTAGAGCTTCAAAGTATATGTTATGTACTCATCGGCATGCTACCACCTCATTTCGGGGTAGTTTTAGGTTCGCTGCTACTAGATGCTGGAACGACCTACCCCCTCCAATGCGTAATCTCAACACGGTGCACACATTTAAAATTCATTTTAAAAAGTTTTTATTAGCATTACAATGTTTTGTTAATTAATTGTTTTGCATCTAATTTCTGTTGAATATATATACATGAGTTACGCCTGCAATTGCTTATATATTGTTTTATACATCCTACTAATTCTATTTATTTATTTCCCCAGTGTACGATATATACTATATTATTTTTTACGTAACTTGTTTTTGTTATATATATATATATATTATATTTCATACTTTTAATTAATATCGTTCCGTGACTTGCATTGGGTTCCAGCTGAAAATCAGCGCTAAGTGTTTCTCATAACACTTTAGCATATGCTGAGCTGGATTCCGTTTCGTAATGTTAACACATGTATATTTCTTATTCCACTGTTGTATACTTGTAAATAAGCATTATGAATAAAATATTTCTTTCTTTCTTTTCTTCTTTCTTTCAATTCTTTCAGTGTCAGATAGCTCATTAATCGAGGAATGCTATAGGCTATGTATCATCATGCGAAGACCAATAGGAGCGGAGTACCAGTGACGAATGTTTCAAAATCGGGCTTTAGCCCAAAATAACTACATACATACGGGACGAAGTCACGGGCAGAAGATAATACTAATATACTAATTACTAATACTAATAATATTATAAAGAGGTAAAGTTTGTGAGTTTGTGACGTTGTGATGTTGTGGCGTTGTAGGGGGTAATCTCAGGAACTACTGGTCCGATTTGAATAATTATTTCAATGTTATATAGCTTATTCATCGAGAATGGTTATAGGCTATATATCATCACGCTAAGATCAATAGAAATGAAACACAGATGAAAAATGTTTCAAAATCGGGATGTTTTTCCTTTTGAGAACTGCTGCGTGTTAGTGCATCTATTCCACGCGGACGAAGTCGCGGGCAGAGGCTAGTACAATATAAAATAAATAATTGATATTAAATAAACCAAAGTTTAATTGATTACAGCGATGAAAACTTATAAACACGTGTAAAATATACTTCTAATTGAGCTTTTACATACAATTAGTGAGAGGTAACAGATAAATCGATTAATTCTGAGTGAGTCTGTTTACACATATTTTATTATAATGCAATGAAACAGACTTTTACTGCATAATCAATTTCTTATATGTGAAAATACACATACTATTTTTGTGTGGGTTTTGATATCGAAGTCGGTTCAATTTTTTTTTGTAAAAATTTTATTCTGTCATTGTTAAATACTCAAAAATATATAACAATGTCAAATCTCAAAAGTTACCGCTCTTGTTTTGTACCATTATGCACAAATACTACAAAGACAACTCCGGAAAAAATGTTTTTGAATGTTCCTCAAGACGAGAAACGTCGAAAAAAATGGTTTCAAGCAGTCCTCCGAGATAATCCTAAAACAAAATCGAACTTTTTTTGTTGTGAAGATCACTTTGATGTAAGTATTTCATATTCATATTGTCATTAGTTATTTTTCATGTAAGTGTTTAAAGTAAGAAACTAAAGTTCAGTCAGTTAAGTCTTTTGACTGGGCTTCAAATCATAACCTTTAAAATCACAGCTTAAAAAAAATTTATACTGATTATTTAAACTGCAATAAATTCATAAATCGTTATCTGATAACTAGAATTCAGTTTTATATTTGTAGTTTTATATTTGAAGTTGAACATAACCTATAGCTTTGTCGCCGTAACTTTCACGTGATGCTCTAAAATTAATTTAATAAGTAATTATATTCAATGAAAAATTAATACTCAGATATTGTGGTTTATAATATTTTTAACAGACTTACCTTGATGCCTTGTCACCTCGAACTTCGGCAGAATTAAACCGAAGGTCATTTTAAAAAAAATTGGTGATCATAAATATGTCAATATCAGGAATATTATCAGAATTTGCTTTTATAAATCCTGTATCACACATAGCTGAACGAAATTCACTTTAACAAATCGTTTTTTAATAGTAAATATACAATGTTTTTGTCGAGTTACGTATAAAGGCTGTAAACGCTGTACTGTTATGGAATTGCTATAACATTATGACGTCACAAGTATGGTGACCAATCGTGGTGCGTTCACAGTCACGTGACTTTTTTTTAAATTTTATCAATTTTTAATCGCTTATAATTAATTGAAAAAAAAAAAATTTGTTTTCATTTCAATAATTTTTCAATTCAAATTACATATCAATAAAATTAATAA
>JACEII010000040.1:99518-171184 GCA_014332785.1 Antheraea mylitta
ATGGTTATTTTTATGTTCTAACAAGATGGTAGCTCCGTTGTTAGAACTTTCCATGTAGTTTTTGTGGCATCTCAGAATTTACTCTCCATCGTATTATTTCTCAACCACTTGACTTGTACACAATAACCAAACTATCTATGTATATATATATATATATATATATATATATATATAAGTAGTTTCGGGGACGATAAATCGATCTAGTTAGATTCATGGAAAACTTTTTTAACTGAGATCTCAGGCAATGAAAAAATATAGCTAAAATATGAAGGTAAATTACGCCGCTGTTGTCAAAACAAAAATAGCTCAGATGGAAATTGGTTGCTTCGAAAATCCGTTTAACCCCTGTTCGAATCCGAGTGATATATATAATTTTTTTTTGTAAAAATGATAATTTTGTATGGCAAACCTAACAATTTATTTTAATGTAATAAATAATTTTATTATCTATCTAATACCTCATTCGTTCGCTGTGTTTTGAAGCGAACGCACGTAATCGATTACTTGTTATTGTAAAGTTTTTTTTTTTTTTTTGAAATACCCACATGTGAAAAAACATTACAAAAATGAACGATAATAATTCGGATGATGATTCGGATATAATAAGTGATTCGGAAATCATCAGAGAATGTCAAAAAGAAATGGACGAACTTAAGCAACAAGAAAATCAACTTGCTTCGTCAAATACAAATGTTGACACTACTAGAATCTCCGAAAAGAGAGTTCGTGTATTAAGTGATGAAATAGATGAAGAAAAGTTCACAATAGTATCAAAGAAGGGGTCAAAACGTTTAAGAAGAAGTATTTCTACAGAACAGAATGAGTTTAATGAAGATGGGAATATCTTAGAAAATAAATTTGAAATAAGTATTACGTCGGTAGAGATATTACCTAAGCAAATGGCCCTCGCAAAATTACTAAAATCTGAAAATATTTCCGATATTATAAGAATAAAATTTAAAAATCCTTACAAAGTTTTAATACAGTTATGTAATGAAAAAAGTGCAGAAACCTTACTACATTGTCAAAAACTAAAAGATTTGGGATACAGAACTCAATTTACAGATAAAATAAATATTTCTTATGGATTAATCAGAGGAATTGATTTAGGATTGGAAATTAAAGAAATTTTAGAGATTTTAGAACCTTCAGAAGAGATAGTATCAGTCATAAGGTTAAAACGAAGAGATACTACAGGAAAATGGATAGAAAGTGAATCGATTCGTGTTGGATTTAAAGGTAATAAAATCCCATCATATGTATACGCTTACGGATGCAGATTTCCAGTTGAATCTTTTTCGTTTCCCGTGACTCAGTGCTCGAAGTGTTGGAAATTTGGGCATATTAAAAACCATTGCCCGCGAAGTCAAATATTATGTCCCAAGTGTGGAGGGGAACATCCTAATTGCGAGACTAAAGAATACAAATGTTTAAATTGTAAAGGTGACCACTGGGCGTTAGATAAATGTTGTCCGATTTATTTGAAGGAAAAGCGAATCCGTTTTATCATGTCGAAAGAAAATGTGACTTATAAAAAAGCTTTAGGATTTATCGTAAGAGAAAACCATGAACATAAGATGTATCCAGAAAATAAAACCAATAAATACCAGAGCAATCCATATAGTCCCAACAATCAAATGTTATACAGTGAAGTGGTAGTTCTAGGAAATAATGTCAATAAAGAATCTGCAAATATATTGGAAGATGAAGAAATGGACAAAGTGATAGAAAAGGCATCCAACACAAAATTAAATAAGGGTAAGAAAACAACAAAATATATTAAAGAAGGTAACAACGTTCCAGCTTCTGATATAGCATGGATAAAAGACTTTACACCAGTTAGAGAAGAAGCTAATTCAAAAACAACAGGAAAAAAACGTGAATACAAAATAGATTTTAAGATTATATTTTCAAAAATTCGTGAAATCGTTACTAATCAGGAAAATTTTGACACTAAAATTATTTGGTGCCTTAAGATAGTATTCGAAGAGATTAAAAAGTTTGTTATGAGTATGTTAACAGAGGGAGAACTATTAGAAAAGGTATTGAGTATGTTTAATGGATAGCAAAATTAATATAATTCAGTGGAACTCACAAAGTTTAAAGCCGAAATTAGTAGGTTTTCAAGAATTTTTAAATCAGGAAAAAATCCATATAGGAATTTTAAGTGAAACATGGTTAAATTCTAGTTGTCCAATTAAGTTACAGGGATACAATATCTATAGAAAAGATAGAGATGATTCTTATGGTGGTGTGGCAATACTAATACACAAATCCATACATGCCTACTCAAGCACAATACACAATACTAATCCTGGCATAGAGATAGTTAAAGTAAACTTAGTTAATTTTAGAAATTTAAAGTCTGTCATATCCCTCTATTGTCCATCATCAGTACATACAAATTTATCAGACTGGGATTATATATTTTCACAAGTTTCCAAAAATTCTCTTGTAGCGGGTGATTTTAATGGTCATCATACAAACTGGTCATACAAATGTGATAATAGAGGTACTCAATTATTTGAGTCTTCATTAGAAAACGGATTCATTTCGCTCAACAATTCTGATGCCACACGAGTAAAATTGTGTAATGGTATTGTACAAAAATCGTCTCCAGATATCACATTTGTATCATCAGATATGGCAATAAATTTTAATTGGAGGGTATTTAACGAAAATTTGGGTAGCGACCATCTTATTATTAAAATGGGTATGACTTATCAGGACGAGAGATATATTGTTAGAAAACGTAATTTCAATAAGGCTAATTGGTCTGCATATCGACTCTCCCTCAAAGAGACGTTTGATAGTCATTGTGATTTAGATATTAATAGTGATGAAGCCATCCAATTTCATTATGACTACTTTGTTAATCAAATTAATAGTTCAGCTGATAAATATATCCCCGTAACTAACATAAGCACTTCTCCAGATAATAAATTTAAGCCAAAAAAGTATTGGAGTACACATTTGTCTAAAGCAGTTGCAGAACGTAGATTAGCGCTTAGTAACTTTCGTAGGAATCCAACGCCAGATAACTTACTAAAATTAAATAAGAAAGTTAAAGATGCACAAGACCTAATTAAGAAAGCAAAAAGAACAAGTTGGCATACGTTTTGTAACAACATAGATAAATCAACATCAGTTACAGATGTGTGGCGAAAAATGCGCTGGATCAAAGGTATGAAAATAAATAATTACGATGCACCAATAGATGTAAAAAAAAAGCTATTATGGTCATTAACTCCTGCCTCTGCTATTAATTTGCCCCCTAATTTTACATCTATTAACCATACTCTTGAAAAAGATTTTACATTAGAAGAATTTAATAAAAACATTAAGAGTTCTGATACTGCCCCTGGATATGACGGGATCTCATATTCTATGATTACTAATCTACCTGATAATTGTAAGATTTATTTGTTACGCATATACAAATATATCTTTAATTATGGTTATATTCCTCAACAATGGAGAGAAATTTTAGTTCACCCTATCCCTAAATTTGAAAACAATTCAACGACAGATTGCAAACTTAGACCAATTTCCCTTATATCGTGCATTTGCAAGATTTTACATAATATGATAAATAAGCGCTTAGAATGGTATATAGAAAAAAATAAAATTTTGGCATGTCAAACAACAGGTTTTAGAAAGGCTCACTCATGTTTGGATTCTCTTGCTAGATTAGTAACCTATATACAAATTGGTTTTTCTCAAAATATTCCTACAGTTGGCCTCTTTTTAGATATAACAAATGCTTATAATAACGTATCCGTATATAGAGTGGTTAAAACTCTTGATGACGTTGAGGTAGGTCAAAAAATTTGCAATTATTTCTGGTCTTTTTTAAATGAAAGACATCTAATAATGCAGACTGGTATAAACGGAGAAACTATAACAAGATGGACAGACCAAGGATTAGCTCAGGGTGATCCTATTTCACCTTTATTATTTAACATTGCAACCCATGAGATCTGTCACAATATTAAAAATGTTTATGTTAGTCAATACGCAGATGATTTTGTTTTGTATGTAGGACACAAAGATTTAATATTTTGTCAATATAATATACAAGTCGCTTTAAACTATGTGATGACTATATTTACGAAATTAGGTTTGGAATTGTCACCAAGTAAATCTAAGTATTGTATTTTTAGCAGAGGTCACAGACGACAACAAATTAAACTACAAATAAACGCGTTTTCAATAGATTTAGCAGATAGTGTAAAGTATCTAGGTATGTGGCTAGATCGATCACTTTTATGGGGAAAGCATATTAATGAAATTGCAGCAAAAGTTTCAAAATTTTTAAATGTTTTAAAAGTATTGTCAGGAAATACTTGGGGTATACATCCCCAATATTTAAGAAATATATATATATCGCTAATTCGTAGTAGATTCGATTATGGCTGTATATTGTATGATAATAGTGCAAAGACACACGTATCAAAGTTAGACAAGATTCAGAATCAAGCCCTAAGGATTATTGGTGGGTTTATTAAAAGCTCACCAATTCATGTCATGGAGAGCGAATTATGTATACCACCTCTTTATATAAGAAGACGTTACCTTGCTCAAAAATTTTGTCTTAAAGCACATTCATGGACAAACAACCAAATAGTTTTACTTCTAGATAATCTCAATAAGTTATGTGAGAATTCCTACTGGATTAGAAAAAAAAAACCTTTACTGACAATTGCCTCAAATGAAATACATAACGAAAATATTCATATTCATTCAAGTTACCCTCTTTCAATGTTTTCTTTAGATGTTTGGCCTACTTATATAAATATAAATGATATAATTAAATTAAATCTAGATAGTATCACAGGGCCAAAAGATACACTCAATTTAAGTACTCTAAAATATGAAGTAACAAAAGAACTCATAGAAAAATACAATGAATGGGTGGAAATATATACGGACGGTGCTAAAACTTGTAAAGGTCAGAGTGCTGCATATTATGAACCAGACACAGAAACTGTTGGCCTGTATAATGTAAGAACTAATGTGTCTATTATGACTCTGGAACTATTTGCAATTTTGGAAGCTATTAAGCATGGTATAAGATCAATGCATCAAAATATTGTTATCTTAACGGATAGCAAGAGTGCTCTTCAGCATTTGGCTAGATGTGCCTCTGGTCACAGAGGATTTTCGATAGCCTATGCAATACTTCGAGAGGTCTTAAAAGTTCATAGTTCTTTTATGCGTCTAAGATTGCAGTGGGTTCCGTCTCATATAGGCTTACAAGGAAATGAGAAGGCCAATGCCTTAACAAAATTAGCTTTAGCAGAAGGTTCAGAAATAAGTATTCATCCACACTACTCAGAAGTATTACATAAATTTAAGATAAGATGTCATAACATGTGGAAAGAATATTTTAATTTGACCTCAAGAGAGAAGGGGATTTGGTACCGTACTATACAGTGTCAGCCTCCACCTGTCCCGTGGTTCGCAAAGGCGAATATAAAACGACAATTACTTATTTCTACTTTTAGATTACGGTCTGGACACATACCATCAGGGAAATTTAAACATCTTATGAAAATTATAAATTCACCTATTTGCAACGAGTGCGGTAAGGTTGACGACATCCATCATTTTTTGAAAGAGTGTAAAAAATATCAACTTGAGAGGATGCGGCTTATTAATCAGTATAATATTAATATCGGGGATGTGGGGGTATATCACAGTATTTTGTCAGAACCAATATCGGACTGTTGCAAAGACCTGTGTAGTATTTTTAAGTTTAGTAGTTAGGCGATTTGTATTTTTAGATGTAAGAGTTTTAGTTGTATATAGATATAAGGTATGATGGGACTGACATGTCAAAAATGATAAAAGTCCCTTAAAAAAAACGAAGAAAAAAAAAAAAAAAAAAAATCTAATACCTTTAAACGAGCAATTATTGTATATTTATATATTTGTATATATTCAGGATCTCGGAAACGGCGTCATCTATTTCTGTAAAAATTAGTATGTAGGTAGTTTCGGGGACGATAAATCGATCTAGCTAGATTTTATTCATAGAAAACTTTTTTAACTGAGTTTTCAGCCAGTGAAAAAATATAGCTAGAATATAAAGGTAAATTTCGCCGTCGCTGTCGAAACAAAAATAGTTCAGATGGTTTCTTCGAAAATCCGTATAACCTCAGTTCGAATCCGAGTGACAGTAGAAGAGATATATTATTTTAATTTTTTTTTTTTTGTGAGACAATGTTAATCTTATGAGGCAAGCCTAACAGTTTATTTTAATTTAAAAATGTTTTTTAAAGAACCGAGCTAAGCTCGGTCACTCAGGTACTTATAATTATAAGAGAGAAATGTTTTTTAATATTTTTTATGTGCAACAATGCTAATTTTTTGATATATACCTAATAGTTTATTTTAATTTAAAAATGTATTTTAAAGAACCGAGCTAGGACCAGGTACTTACTATTAGGTAAAACACCATCAATATAGAGTCGAATAACACAATATTATGTACAAAATATAAAATCCACTATATATGCATTCCAAGGTCCCGCCAAAAACTAAGCTGCGAAAATCAATGTAGATCCTATTTACCCTTCCAAATATAGAATTAATTATAAGAAAAGATGTTACAGATTCGTTTTTATAAAAAAATGTCATACGTCACAAGTCTGAGGAAGCTTCTTTGAGTATGTTCAAGAGTATCAAAGTTCTAAACATATATTGAATATGTTTTAAAATCATTTTGACACATGGAAAGCCACTTTAATGAGTATATTGCACTTGTGCAAAGATGGGAGACATGATGGTACATTTTTTTTATATGATAGTAGGCAACCGAACAGGTGAGTCAGCTGATGTTAAGTGATCACCACTGTCCATAGACATTTGCAACATTAGAGGAGTCGCAAGTGCGTCGCCAGCCTGTGTTGGGAGAGGTCGGAGGAAGGGAAGAGGAGAGGGGGAAAGTGAGAAGAAGTGGGCCTCCAGCGCTCTCACTGACCGAACGAAACGCAACAATGCAAGCACTGTTACTTCACGTCGGATTTCTGTGAGAGGGTGGCACTACCTCAGACGAGCCGACCCATTCATGGTAAAGCCAGTATTAGCTGAATAGCGCTGGAAAACTGTCACACTTATTAGTAATCAGTACTTATGAAGTTTCTATTCTTTAGATATAACGCAGAAATGAGAAAAATTTTAGTTACTAGAAAATAAACACTCAGTAAATGATATTCAAACAAATATCATTTAATATATATAATATCATTTAAACAACACACATCCAGTGTGGTGTGACTAGAATGGATAATATTAAGAATGAGTATACCAGAGGAAGTTTAAAAGTAGCACCAGTAACAGAGAAGCTGAGGAGTAATATGTTAGCATGGTGTGGGCATGACATGAGGAGAGATGAAAACCATATAACTAGAAAAGTGTTGAGTATGATGGTGGATGGATATACGAGTAGAGGAAGACCGAAAAAGGTGTGGATGGATTGTGTGAAAAATGATACGTCCGTAAAAGGTGTGAGTACTGAGATGACATTTGATAGGAGAGAGTGGAAAAAGAAAACATGTTGTGCCGACCCTGCTTAGATGGGATAAGGGTAATGCTGATGATGATGATGATGATAGTGATAGTGATATCTAGAATGTCTAGAAACATCAACGCCATTGAAAGATTTATTGTACCCGTAGTGTATCTATAAGGGACGGAATTTTGAGTATAAGTGTGTTTTAGTTTAGCCTAGACAGTTCGAGATATTGCAGCCAAGGCAAAAACCCACGCCGATTGCTCTGGCACCCTTGAGATTGTTACCAAGCAGCGATGTGCCTCAAACAGCCTTGGTGCCTTAATTAGTTCAAAAACAATAGAAAAAAGTATGCTTCACAAGAGACATTGCGAACAAAGAAGAGTTTCTGAAGGTTTAGCTAGGTAATCTAAAATTTAATTTACTTAAAAATTCGATAATTTTAATTTGCTTACAAAGTATAGAAACTTACACTTTTTGCAATTTTTTCTTCTTCTTTAATTTATGGCACCGTGTGTAAGCAATACACAATTCCGCCAATGTCATGTAGATTGTAGGTACAGAGTGTGCGCTGACTGTGCCAGATAGTGTCATAAACGAAGGGAACCGAGTTAAAAAATGTAATTCAAAAACGAAGATAATTAATTTTGTATTGAGACCGAGTTATTGCATTTTCCACAGATATACGTAAAGGCAAGCTTAGATACGTTTTGATTAAGAAATAGACAATCTGATTAAAGTTTAATTTTGTTAATTTTAATAAATAATGACAATACATGTAAAATTAAAGGGTTGTTATTCACTAAAGCTAAGATACACGTAAGGTTAGGAGGGCGGGGAATATAAGGAGGATGGACATCAAAAAGGGAGAGTCTGTTTCTCGAACAATTAAAGAATATATGATCTGGAGAACCTTCGTCAAGGTCGCATTCGTACAGAGAATGATCCCTAAACCTTAATTTAATCAAATGAACTGGTGTACAAGTATGGCCTAGACGAAGACGACAGATGATGGAAGTAACGGCTTTACTTAGATATGGGAATTTAAAAAACCATGGTTTTCGGGGAACTTCATTTTGAAAAGAACCGTAAGATTTGCGTTTATATTTTCTAGAAAAATTCCAATCCTTTTGCCATGCTTCTAATAATCTAGTTTTAGCTAGAGACCGTAGATCTTCTGTGTACAGTCTAAAATTGTTCAAGAAACCTGATTGGATAGCATTTTTTGAGCAAGAATCCACTGATTCGTTCCCAAAGATACCGCAATGGCCTGGAACCCAGGCTATCACTATTTTGATGCCAAAAATATGACACTCGTATAATAACTCACTAATTTTTAAAATAATCGGATGTTTGGGATTAGAAAGAATAGCTTGTAAGCAACTTTTACTGTCAGAGAAGATTATTGCTCTATCTAATTTGTGTGACTTAATGAATGACAGAGATTCGAAAATGACAGTAGCTTCTCCAGTAAAAACAGATTTAAGAGGGAGACATTTACAGTTAAGGATAATTCTGTATATAGATATCCAGACTGCAGCACCCACATTGCCAGAACTAGACAGTTTAGATGAATCAGTATAAATGGGGATCCAGCTAGCCCAGTCCCTAGATAGAATAGTGTTAAAAATACTGTTAGCTTGATTATTGTCTCTAGGTACACCAAAGTTCAAAATGATATTCGGCCTAAAGATGAGAGCTAAATAGTTAGTGCAATATAAAGGATTGATATTTTAATGAAATATTGAAGGACACAGGTAAGCGATTTCACAGATTGATAACCCCTGTATTCAAATGACTGTAAAAGAGCTTTTAAGCGGCAAATTAAATCATGACTTGGGTTCTGATAAAGATTAAAAAGAAATCGGTCAGAGATATATTGCCGGCGCAAGTACAATGGAGGGTCAGCACATTCTACTTGGAGAGCATTTGTCGGGGTGGATTTCATTGCCCCTATGATGATTCTGAGGCTTTTATATTGTATTTTATTTAATTTGTCTAGGGCAGCTTTATTACATGGGTCTAAAAGAAATGTTCCATAATCCAAATGACTACGAATGATTGCATTATAGAGATTTTTTTTGTGAAAAGGGATGGGAACCCCACCAAACTCCAGATAAAGTACGGAGGATATTTATAGATTTTTCACATTTTTCGGCTACAAAATTAATATGAGAGAGACCAGACAATTTTTTGTCCAAAATCATTCCTAAAAATTTTACATGATCTTTTATGGGAATGTTTTCACCATTCTAAGATAGCGCTATATTTTTGGTTTCCTTTCTTCTAGATGATTTTTTTATTTGACACTCATTACATGAAAGGAAGTCATCTTCACGAACTAACCTAAATATTCGCACGGTTATCAAAGGCATGTGGGAACTGTGATTGAACAACTTTAGGCTAAATTCCCTGAGTGAACGTACTCTGTAATTACACAGCTGGTCTTGATGACACAGTAAATCAATACAGAAGGTCGACTTAGTACAAAACGTTGTTTGCGGCTCTTGTTACATAAACCGACAGTATGTTATATTTATATATAGATTACCATAGAACTATGGAGACAAAAACATAGTATTGATTTATGAAATGGCCATGCTCAACTATATTCTTGTATTATAATCATACTAACGCCATTCTCATAAAGAGTAAGCGAGATATATATACTGAGTTGTCTATTTAGTGTACTTAGCTTAAGATAAATATTGTTTTGAAGAAAAGTACGATTTAAAATATATAGTTAAGTAAAATAAAAATTATTTGATTTTTATTTTTTATCGAAGCACGGCATAGTGACCGCTCTATGCCTGATGTTAAGCATAGTACAATCCAAAAACATCCGCAACCACTGAGAGACAGATTATCCATCGCCGGTCGCCGCTGTCAGGCCGGCCATAATGACGAAAGTCACCCGGTACTAGATATGCACAGGCTGATCCCGAAACGCGACGCGCAGAAACGAGTCACTATGACGGGCTTTTTCACCATATGCATGTTGGTTGTGACCTAGTCAGGCTGTAAAACCCTATCACCCCGCTTTAGCCATTGCCTCGTTCGTTATTCAGCAGGGTGCACCACGTGCAGGTGAGGTTGGCTTGGGTGTCTCAAGTCTTAAGATGTTACTCGACACCCCTTACACCCCATTGTACCCACTTGAAATGATAGGTTCTTGGCGGGTTAGGAGCAAAATTCCTTAACGTACAATAAAAAATCAAATTAAAAATTTTATTTAATATTTTCGATATGAAATAGACGAAGATACTAGGATGAATGTGTGGCGTTACGCGACTAGATCGTATTCGAAACGATCCGTAGTATCCTTGGAGTCCTTTTTTTTTCTCGAACTGACTACGCTATTGACCTAGCAAGGTCTTCACCGGACTACTAAGGCGAGCGCTTAAGACACTCAGCTGATTTTGAGCCTTGAAGTCCCTGAGATCCCAGATAAGCTGCAGTGAAGTCATCTCGCTGGTATTACCATATAAGTTGCAGGCCTCCAGACTACGACGGAAATACAACCATGATACAACATCACTGTATAAGGACTCAGATTTCGCGGCAGACTTTAAAAATGCTGGTTGGACGTGGTGAAAGCGGATATAAAGAAGAATGCTTTTCACAAACCGATGCTGAAGACTGGGCAAAGTGGAAGAAGTTAGGTTGAAAAGCGGACACTGGCACCAGATCGAGAGTACGCTAGGAAGAAAAAGAAGTAGAACGGGGTAAATGTTAATTCTAGACCATATATATCGGAAACACATACATTTATAAAGGTATATGACCAAAAAAATGCCACCAACTTCAGTATTGATAATTTTTTTTTTGTTTATATCTGCAATTTGTTGTATTCAGGGCAAAGAAAGTAAGTCGTATAACACAGAAATATGATGAAGAAGAATAAAAACTGAGTAGACCTTCTGCATTTACTTATTCTATGTCCGGACGCAGCCATTGGACGTACATATATTCACACTGGTACGTATCGCCGCGACAGATGTTCAAATATGTGTGAATAATTAATATATACAAAAGAATCCAAGTAGTAAAGATTTATTTAGTGTCACACTGACACATATATCGGTTATATTTAAGTGAAACTTCTTATAGCACGATAAGGAAAAAATTCCGTTATCCGTGACGCGTTAAACGTAAGGTTGGTATAAATACTTTGTAAGCACTGTAGTCCGGTGAAGCTGTAAAGACCTTGCCAGGTCAATAGCGTAGTCAGTTCGAGAAAAAAAAAATTGTAAGCATTCTCACGTATATATACACAATTTAATAATAATAAACCGTTGAAGTTTCACCTCGTCCGCGTGTACAAACTGATACATTTAATGTTTTTTTAACATTTTCAACCGAGTTCAGTAGGAACAGGTTTTTAACTCCGCTGCTAATATTATATTTATTATATATCTATATATTAATACGTGAAGCAAAAAAATTGTACCCCTTTTTAACCTATTTCCCATTAACGGTTGCACTTGAAATTTGGTATAGTTAAAGTTTATTTAGCGGAGAAGTGCAGAAAGCTGTTTATTTTATATAAAATGCATTAGAAGTACATTAAATTAATTAAAATATGCACTACTCACACTACTACTCGAATTTTACACAACATATACACACATGTAAATAAAAAAGACATTTTGACAGCCGTCAATAAATACGAATTTCAAAAAAGGTTGTGAAGGAAGGAGGTTGCTATGCTCGACTATATGTATTTTTTAACTCTTACGTTCTAATTACCATTTTTCTTCCTACCTTCAACAATGATATTATAAAATATAACTATTATTGTAATGTTTATTATTTTTTATGGTAAGCACACTTCAAATAATGAATTAATATAAAAATGAGCCAAATAATACTTTGTATAATCAAAATAAGAATTTTGTTCATAAAAGTAATCCATGACTTCGACCTCCGCGGTTAGAATGTTGCAATTCAACCTCATGTTTCAACAAAAAAGAATTTATTTTCAAAAGCTAATGGTAGTATTAAAAACGTATTTGTCTTGGATTCATCATTTGATTGTATTGTGCATCCATTACTTTTGAAAACGATGATACTGGGCATATCATTATTTCTCATAACGAACAGACTACATTTAATTCAATATCACCCAGAAATACCACCCCATGGTGTCATGTAAAATTAATTGAAAATTGTATCATGGGTTGCGATAAATTTCTTTATTTTCGTAAAGTTATGTTTGGTTAAAATTTGAGCTTTATCACGTGGTTTTTGTTTCCAATTTATAATTAATTTTCATTTACCCATAGATTTTTTAATGATTATATAATAAAGATCATGGCAAATGGCAAATAACTGAGTAGCCATGATGAAAACCTTTGATTATAGAAGTATACCCTTTGACAAAAGAACTCTAATAAAGTTCAAACTTAAAAAAATCAATCAACTATGGTCGAATGTCGACCACTGGGCGCCCACTAGTATATATAATTGGCTGTCAGCTTTGGCTGAATGCCCTAAAAGACGACCGACGACTAGATAATGGGTATACACGCTCAAACAGCTTGACTAGTTACATTTACGGATGATTTGTCGTAACTATATTCAGTGTTGGCCGTGTAGTGTCGGCAGAGTAGAATAGCACCACCCCATATCTTCCCGTGGGTATCGTAAAAGGCGATTAAGGGAGGGAGATAGTACTGACCCCTTGTAACTTTCTCACCGTGATACTGTATCATTTGTCTGTGTCCTTCTCCGGTCGTAACGGTTCCCGTTCTACTGGGTCCATAAGAACAAGGACGAGTATGTGCACCTGTGTCTTGCGCATACACTTGTACACAGTAATGTATCCTGCGCATCTGACTGCTTCCGTCATATCTCGTATGGCGCAGGAAAGAGTGGCAAAGCGCATCTTCTATTCTGAACTGGACGAGGGCAAGCGGATTCAGGACGGTCCCCTCCTCCGGTATAAAGATGTCCAAAAGCGACACATGAAGAAATGCAGCATAGAGCCTTCTCATTGGGAACGTTTGGCAGCACAGCGGTCAGAATGGCGTAGGATGGTGAACAGCCAAGTATGCGAGTGTGAGGCTCAGCGTAAAGCTGACCTTGATACCAAACGCGACCAGTAAAAAGCTCGCCTACGTGCTGCCATAACATATCATTATGACAACGGCGTACTAACGTGTCCTCATTGTGCACGGAGTTTCGCCGCGAAGATAGGCTACATAAGCCATCGTCGAGCGCACCAGCGCCATTTCTCTGATTAGGGGTCAAAGTAGTCGCCATGGCCGAAATCGGTTGGAGCAATCATCATCATCATATTCAGTGTTTTACTTCTGTATCGGCTAACGTTTTATTCCATTGTTCTTGGTTGATTAATCAATCAAATTATAACCATGACGTCATAGTTTTACATGGCTGCCACTTTATCTTCGCCCCGACATTTGCATTTAAAAAATAATACCAGCTTAATCACTAACAATATTCATATCTAATTTAAATAATTGCTACACTCTTTGTTATTTCTATTACAATTATGTTGATTTATTTTAAATCTGTAAAATTTAATTTAAATTTATCTTAATTATATGTAAACTTAATTTTAACATTTTGCTTCGTTTTTATGGCTTTAAAAACGCTTCAGCTTTGCATAGGTGCAGTGAACCTATTAATGTGGCGTGTATAAGTGTGATATGATTTAAAAACGTGTACTATTCAACAGATTGTGAGAGCACTTTGACATATACTGTTGATCAAACTCAAAGAAGCTTCCTCAGACTATCAATTAACGATTTTCTTCAATAAAATGTATCTTAAATCTAGTACAATAAGTATCTCTTTAGATATTGATTAAAATTATATTTTGCTAAATTTTAATTAAGATCTAAATTAACATCCCAAGGTAGGTAATATGCTTAATCGCAGTAGTATACACTTACATTCATTCACTTGCGCACAATAAACGAATCATATTACGTAAAAGACCACCAATTTTACAAAATACAGAGTCATATAACATAAGACTATGAATAAAATATAAAATCCACTACACGAGAGACTAAAAATCCCGCTAAAACTCCTACCTGTAGTAATAATATTCGTCCAATAGGACAGGCGAAGGAATTAATCCATACTGCCAATTCTGAAGTAGTCAATATTGTGGTTCTTGTATATTCTTTAGTGAGTTTTATTTTCGTTCAAGTTAATATAAAGGCATACGTGCCAAATCTCTATATAATAAATATTTCGTGAATTTTTAACCATCATTTTTATCTTTACTTTCAAGTCGTTTCTTTTGCCAATTCTGAAGTTGTCAATACGGATAGTTCTTATGTATTCTTTAGTCTGTTTTCTTCTACGTCCAAGTTAATGTAAAGGTATAAGCGCTAAATCTTCTATATAATATTTCAGACATTTTTTATCTTCTTAATCTTCGAATAATCATTAATCAAATGTTTTGATATCTCCAAGTGTTGAGTTGATAAAATCTAAGTTAGATTTAAAATCATCAGGATCAGTCAGGAGATCGATATTCAAACAAAGTGTCGTGCGGTTATATCTATGTTATAACAAGATGGTGGTTCTCCTGTTACAACTTTCCTGGGAATTTTTGTGTCATCTCAGAATTCATGGTACGTGTTATTATTTTTCATTCACTTTACTTATGCACAATAAACTAACCATATTACATAAAACACCACCAACTTTACACAATATAGAGTCAAGTGACACAAGATTATGAATATAAAGTATAAAATCCACTACATGACAGACTGAAATCCCGCCAAAAACTCTCACTCCAACCTATTTTTAATTTTTTTTTTTTCGAAATGACTACGCTATTGACCCAGCAAGGTCTTAACAGCTTCACCGGACTACTAAGGCGAGTGCTTAAGGCGCTCAGCCGATTTTATTTTGGCAACCAGCTCAAGGGTGCACGGCACACCTCGGCTTGGCTGTTGCCTGTTGCATGCGAAATCGCGACCTATCTTAGCTAACCTAGCTAACTATTCATATTTGTATGAGTTGTTGAAACGTATACGTGTACCAAGCATACAAGCCTCAACAACTCCTCCATATATTTATTATCGGAAAATTGAGAGTTTTTCAGTTCGATAAGGGGAAAAAAGAGTAAGCCCTTCCACTTTCATGTGTAAGCGTGTAGGCGTGCACGTGTGTGGGGGTGATCGTGTAGTGTTGTAGCGGTGATGTATATTTGTGTGTCACAAATGTCACTGTATCGCGCAAGCAACGCACTTAAAGGCTCCCTACCGAGGGATCGAACCTAGGCTTGAGCCGCTGCCGTGGGAGGCCTAATCGGGTAAGCCTGTTTTTAAATCGCATAAGACAACGTCAATTTGACATTCCATAGTGAGGAGGCCGTGATACTTTTTACTTAACTCTGACTGATTCGTGTGTTGCGTTAAAAATTATCTAGCAAACTAATTCACCTATACTAATATTATAAAGAAGTAAAGTTTGTGAGGTTGTGAGTTTGTGACATACGGAGTAATCTCAGTAACTACTGGTGCATTTTTAAAAATTCTTTAGCGTTATGTAGCTCATTTATTGAGGATGGTTATAGGCTATATACCATCGCCCTAAGACCAATAGGAGCGGAGCACCAATAAAGAATGTTTCAAGATCGGAGGTTTTTTCCCTTGAGAGCTTCCGCTGCGTGTTAGCATTAGCTCAAAGTAACTATTCCACACGAACGAAGTCGCGGCCAGAGGCTAGTAGCATATAAATGCGAAGAAAAACCTTGTGTTTAAGCTTATAAAAGTATTTTTTGGTGGGATCTTAAATGGCATGTCTGTTCTTATATTTATTCATAATCTTGTGTTATTCGACACTATATTTTGTAATATTGGAGTTCTACGTAATATTGTTCGTTTATTGTGCACAAGTGAAGTGGATGGGAAATAATACGACGGAGCGTGAATTCTGAGATGCCATAAAAACTCCGTGGAATGTTCTAACAAGGGAGCTACTATCTTGTTAGAACATTAAAATTATCAAAAGATACTTGTAGTATTATTACCAATTCGACAATGTCATCAATAACCCTGATTAGTTTCCAAAAAAAATTAAGTTTAAAAAATTACTGCTAAAATACAGAAATAGTATACGTATTTTAGTCTATAAGAGAATGATTATACTGTAAAAGTCTGTTTCATTGCATTATAATAAAATGTATGTAAACAAACTGAATCAGAATTAATCGATTTATCTGCTACCTCTCACTAATTGTATGTGAAAACTCAATCAGAACTATATTTTACACGTGTTTATAAATTTTCATCGCTGTAATCAATTATTTTTTTATTTTGCTTTGCTTTACTTAATATTAATTATATATTTCAATCGTAAATTGAGGTTTATAAAATAAAAACTGCTTTATAGTCTATGAAAAGTATAATCTGTTTAATAGCTAAGGCGCAGTGCTGTCGTCGGCCATATTTGTTTGAACGGCAAGTTTAAAAATGGACTGTAACGTAATGTAATGATGTAGAAATTAGAATGTCGACGTAAATTAAGATTGAGGATTCGGTGTGCCATACAGAGTCTGCAATAAAGCGAAATACGACCACGCAGTACTCAGTATCTGTAAACAGAGAAATTATATTATAATCTTATATCTATACGAATCAGTGTTTGTTTAAAATTTCAAGATTAGCTTCTAATTCGAGATTTTTTTTATCGAAATGACTACGCTATTGACCTAGTAAAGTCTTAACAGCTTCACCGGACTACTAAGGCGAGTGCTTAAGGCACTCAGCCGATTTTATTTTGGCAACTAGCTCAAGGGTGCACACCTCGGCTTGGCTGTTGCCTGTTGCATGCAAAATCGCGACCTATCTTAGCTAACCTAGCTAACTATTCATATATGTATGAGTTGTTGAAACGTATATGTGTCCAAGCAAACACGCCTCAACAACTCCTCCATATATTTATTATCGGACATATATTTATTATCGGAACTAATTCGAGATGAAGGTTACATTATTACTTATAATAAAATAAATTTTTAAAACGTTTGCCTATCTGTCTGATTGTTCCGGTTAATCATGGAAACAATTGGACAGATTTTGACAAAATATTCAATACCAGATAGCTGAAGATATAAGGAGTAACTTAGGGTACTTTTATTTAAAAAAGAGTTTTCATGCCAATATATTTCTTTATATAGTCATGATTTTGTGGTTTGGCCGATGGAATATTAACCCGATGGCCTCAGGTTCGAACCCCGGTGTTGACGCTGGTTGTTATGGGGTGAAATTATTTGATAATTAAGCGGGATGCTTTCTTGGTGATCGCTAAAATGCACAACGGCCTGTAGGATAGGGAAAAAAACGGGACTCACTTTTGGGCTGGTTCTCACGGTCGTAGGAGGCCTCCTCTTCAATCACTGACACTTCCGATTGCACCTTTAAAGTTTCTAGTCTTCAAAGTGTTTAATAACGTTATAATGCACTTAATTATAATATTCGGTCGCAGAGATGCGCGTGGTGGCCATGAGTGTGCGGACTAACTGCCGCGCCGGTGAGGGGATGGGGGGAGGAAATAGGGCACTTGACGGATTTAAACAAGGACGGATAGTACCGTTGTGTATTGCAACGTCTTACCATTTTAGCCTAAACACCCGGCTTGTAGCAATGATTTTTTCGGAATTCGCGTATATTAATTGATTTAAATCGGTAACAGAAATGGCTAACGGTGAAGTAAAACGTGGGGAAACCTGAACCTTTGAAATTTTCTTGTAGTACCTACTACTGTATGTGGGATAACATAGGACTGGAGATTTCTCAGAGTTCGAAATCACCATAAGTAAGTTAGAAAACATGTAATTTATAACATGGATTGAAAGAATTAGTTTCTAAAACAATTTCGATTATTTTTATTTATATTACAAAGAGTATCGTCGGTAGATTGCTTATGAATCTTGTAGCGGGTACAGCTAGTTATTCAATGTAGGGGTGGAAGGGGTGTCGAGTAACATCTTAAGACTTGAGACACCCAAGCCAACCTCAATTGCACGTGGTGCACCCTGCTGATCAACGAACGAGACAATGGCGATAGCGGGGTGGTAGGGTTTTACAGCCCGACTGGGTCGCAACCACCATGTATATGGCGAAGAAGCCCGTCATAGTGACTCGCTTCTGCGCGTCGCGTTTCGGGATCAGCCTGTACATATCCAGTACCGGGTGACTTTCGTCATTATGGCCGGCATGACAGCGGCGACCGGCGATGGATAATCTGTCTCTCGGTGGTTGCCGATGTTTCAGGATTGTACTATGCTTAGCATCAGGTATAGTGCAATCACTTTGTCGTGCTTCAATAAAAAAAAATATATATATAACCACAAAATCTTTTAAGATTTTATTAATACAAGATCGATTGTTCACTCTATTCGTTACAGGTTGAATATGAAGATGATATTCCTTTATAAAGGCAAAAACGCAGACGAAGTCACGAATGGTTGCTAGTCTAATAATATTACAAATCTTAACAGATTTGCACATTCGTACCCGTCAATTTCTGATACTAACAATTAGATTAAAAATGTTACTGCTATTTATTGAAGAACGTAACGTTACGAGTCTTAAAATTGTCACAAATACCACACAAACTGTAACTTAGATAGTACACTAAGGAAAAACAAAGAAATGGTGTTATGGCGCGATGTACCGTGGCGGATCAGGGTTATCCACTCGATAACAACATCTAGGACCAAGCACTACAATAAGCGCTTTGCTGTTCGTCAAATACTTCGGGTATCGAGTATTATCAACAGCATAATGCTGCTTTCTGGTAGAATTAGTAGGTAGCATGGCTCGAGGATTGATCGTTGGGCAAGTACGTCGAGAGTTAAGCATTATCCACAGGGCACTGCTGCTTTCGGGCAGAATTATGTGTAGTATGTTGATAATAAATAATAAAGTAAGTACCTTCATAAATGCTCTAAGATTAACATCAGCAAAGCCGAACGCTGTTAACTTGCACGGGCTCTGGCCTCTGGAAACAAAATATTTGTACTTCACTTGTGCATTAAGAATTAAGAGTTGTCTTTATGTTTTAGTAATTACGGAGTACATAAATGCTATTAATACTAAAAAAATATTCACTTCTGAAATAAAATAAAAACTCAGTACATTTTTTTTCATATATCATTTATATTAATAGCTTCAGTTAATAAAAAGCTTAGCGTTTTACTTAAACTCAATTTATACCATAGATTTTTCTTCATTTCCAATATTAACAAAATGGAGACATTTTTTATGTCATATGAGGAAAACGAACAGGTGTGTCACCTAATATTAAGTGATCACCTCCGTCCATAGACACTTGCAACACCAGGGGAGTCGCAAGTGCGTTGCCAGCCTATGTTGGGAGATGGTGGTGAAGAAGGGAAGAGGAGAGGGGGAAGGTAAGGAGAAGTGGGCCTGCGGTGTTCTCACTGACCGAACGAAATACAACAAACATTGTTACTTCACGTCATTTTCTGTGAGAGGATGGTACTACCCGGGGTGAGCCGACCCATTACTAAAGTCAGTAATAGCTTCAGCGTGGCTCTACTATCTGAGACTGTCGCTTATACTTACTGCAATATATATTACTTACTGTAATATTCATTACATGGACTCCTGTATCTCTATATTGGAATCTTTAAAGTTAATCACCCACTTTTTATATAGGTTTTAGCGTTTGGCGTTGATGTTAACGTGGCGACGTGGTATGATGTGGTAAGCGCGCTAAACCTAGAGAGGACTGTTTCTCAAGTAAAGCAGACGGAACACGGTAATTAGCACTTCACAGATTTTGAACTTGAGAGTGTAATAAAGTCTGGCGGATTTAGTAGAAACCTTACCACAATGATATCGTTTTTTTCTTCACGTTAAGCTCCGATTTTTCTGAACACGCCATAAACTTAGCCATCAGCGTTTCAAACAGCTCAGATAGTTTGAAAACTGGATCACTTACCTATCTTGTAGTATAAGCAAATCTCTTCGAATACACGGATTTGCTAAGTACCACTCACTATTGTAAATGGCATCGCTTATTTCCATACTCTGAAATAAATTTAACTTTATTTTCCTATGAGAATAATCACAGAGTTTAAATAAGTAAAAATATTACAATATTTTATTTGCATTTTTAAAGAGAAACATCTATAGGCGCGGGTAAACCTGATTGTTGGCGTGGCGAGTATGTGAAACGTGACGACGCGATGCAAGTTGTCAAATAAAATCGGCTGAATGCTCTAGTCGCTCGCCTTAGTAGTCCGGTGACGCTGTTAATACTTTGCTACGTTAATAGCGTAGTCAGTTCAAAAGGAAAAAAAATGATATGTAACGATACATGTATACTAGGCATAGTGCTATAATTTTGTAATAGTATGTAAAATAAAATTGATCAATACAACTTCTTTATCATACCCTCCAGAATTTACTCAAGATTTTTTAAGTCGAGTCACTTTCTCCAAGTCATCGTGCAGTATTACCAAATTTTAAAAAGTATACATTATTAATTACTTAAAAATAAACCATGTATTAATCTCATTAACATATATATTCTCCTTACCGCTTCCATCATATTATCTCCAAAGAAACAAAGCAGAAATATCTGCGATAAGCTCATAATGAAGAAACTCAAGAACGTAATAACCAATGTTTTGTCGTTGATAACCTGTAATATATATTTAAGTTATGCAGATTGTTTGACTAAGATCTTATGCCTTTTTTTTTTATTAACGTGGGGAAATCCCTAACGGATACGCTACCCTCCCGGGGGAGAGGGTAGGTTATGTCCGATTCGCACGGACTAAAACCCCACGGTGTAACGTCCGCCGCATGGTTGGAGCAGCCAGGGTTCGAGCATGCTCACTGACCTGATAAGGATCTTATGCCTAATAAATTGTTTAACAATTACAGTTTATACAAGCCTTGACAAAAGGCAGTTATAAACAAAACCATTTAGAATATTTCAATGTAAAGTTAGTATGAAAATCATTTATAATTTGGTATTAATAGTTATATCCTTACTGTATCACTTTTGTATTAATTTATTAATTACTAACCTGTGCCTGCGACTTCGTTCGCGTGGAATAGATACTTTGAGCTAACGTAAACACCTGATTAGGCCTCCCATGGCAGCGGCTCAAGCCTAGGTTCGATCCCTCGGTAGGGAGCCCTTGAGTGCGTTGCTTGCGCGATACGGTAACACACAAATATACATCACCGCTACAACACTACACGATCACCCCCACACACGTGCACGCTTACACATGAAAGTGGAAGGGTTTACTTTTTTTTCCTTATCGAACTGAAAAACTCGCAATTTTCCGATAATAAATATATGGAGGAGTTGTTGAGGCGTGTATGCTTGGTACACATATACGTTTCAACAACTCATACATATATGAATAGTTAGCTAGGTTAGCTAAGATAGGTTGCGATTTTGCATGCAACAGGCAACAGCCAAGCCAAGGTGTACCGTGCACCCTTGAGCTGGTTGCCAAAATAAAATCGGCTGAGTGCCTTAAGCGCTCGCCTTAATGGTCCGATGAAGCTGTTAAGACCTTGCTAGGTCAATAGCGTAGTCATTTCGAAAAAAAAAAGCTAACGCTAACACGCACTGGAAGCTCTCAAGATGAAAAAAGCACCGAATTTTATACATTCTTCACTGGTGCTCCGCTCCTATTGGTCTTAGCGTGATGGTATATATGTGACCTATAACCATCCCCGATAAATGAGCTATATAACATTGAAAGAATTTTTCAAATCGGACTAGTAGTTCCTGAGATTACCCTCAACAACGTTACAACATCACAAACTCACAAACTTTACCTCTTTATAATATTAGTATAGGTTTCTGGTAGGTTGTAGACCCTCGCTTGAGCTATAACTAATTTCGTCATAAATGGGTCACTCATAGAAACAGCGACGTAAGTAACAGTACTTGCATTGTTGCCTTTCGTTTCATTAGTGATAGTGCCAGAGGCTCAGCTCCCTTCTTCTCCCTTCTCTTCCTTGCCTTTCTCCCCCCTCCAGACCCCACCCCGACACAAGCTGACAACGCACTTGCGACTGGTGTTGTAAGTGTCTATGGACGGTGATGATCACTTAATATCAAGTGATCCACCTGTTCGTTTGCCTACTATGACATATAAAAAAGCACCACCCGACCCCCAGAAACACACAGGTGAAGTAACAGTGATTGCATTGTTGCCTTTCGTTCGGTTAGTGAGAGCACCGGAAGCCCACCTCTCTCTCTCTTCTCTTCCTTCTCTTCCCCCTGCTTCTGACCGCACCAACACAGGCTGGCAACAACACTTCCGACTCCCCTGGTGTTGCTAGTGTATATAGATGGTGGTGATCATTTAACATCAGTTGATTCACCTGTCCGTTTGCCTCTGATGATATAAGTAAAAAACAAAAATAACCAAACATTCAAAACTAATTTCCATTCTTAATATGAGAAGTTTAAATAGACTATCACCTCGTGAAATTTGAGAATAAATAATATCAAAATATACCATAACATTAAATCTAGTAAGACAAATTACAACTGAACTCGATATAAAATTATAAAGAGTCGATTTTGTGTAAATCGCTTCTAATAGATTTGCAGATCTGTAAGAAAAAAGGTTGTATTAAAAAAATATACAAATGAACATTTAATTCATTATCCATTTTCTTACTTACTCAATCAAGTCTTGATGCCATCTGATTAAATCTATGAGCTTCCTCCGAAACTCTTCATCGTAAGGCGCCAAATATCTTAAACTGTCTCTTGGTGGTACTATTCGTTCTATATTATATCGCAACAATTTAAACTGAATGCTCAAATACGTACAGAATGTGTAAAAAAGGAAATCTGCAGCACAGATGTCCAATATGACAATGGATACTGGAAAAAAACCATACAAGCCTTATAACTACCTCTCAGTTTTCCTTCAAGCTGCAGTTGTCTGTAAAGTCGTTTTATGGACGATAATTTTACGTGATAATGTCCTTAGAAAACATTGATTAAGAATTGCATACATTTATGAATTGAATTGAATTATACTATATGTAGATAGACGCGTCACAAGCCGAACGCTTAGATCCAGCAGGCGCCTCTTTATCGCTTGTTCCGCGCTCTCGCTTGAACGCTCGGCTTAGGCCGAACGTGACAATGAATCATGCTTTGCAGTGCGTGCAGCTGGTGTTCGTCGATGTATTAGAAATTATCACGTCACAAATCATAAAAGACATATTGATATTTTAATTTCTTAGAATACATCATGCTTTATACCTATTTATGGTTGAGAAGTATTCAACAAAAATTTTGTATTTTATAGAACATTTCTAAAGATTTTTTTTCCTCGAACTGACTACGCTATTGACCCAGCAAGGTCTTAACAGTTTCACCGGACTACTAAGGCGAGCGCTTAGGGCACTCAACCGATTTTATTTGACAACTTAAGGGTGCACGGCACACCTCGGCTTGGGCTGGTGCCTGAAACGTGCAATTCGCGACCTATCTAAGCTGACCTAAAATAACTATTCACACATATATGAGTTGTTGGAACATACATGTGTACCAAGCATACATGCCTCAACAATTCTTATATATATTTCGTATCGGATAATTTTTGCAAACTATTTCAGTTCGATAAGGGAAATAAACAAAACTCTTCCACTTTCATGTGTAAGCGTGTATGCGTGCACGTGTGTGGAGATGATATGTGTAATGTTGTTGCAGTGATGTAAGATTTTGTGTGAGTGTATCGGGCGAGCAATACTCTCAAGGGCTCCTACCGAGGGAACGGACCTAGGCTTGAGTTGCTGCCGAGGGGGAAAAAGATTATATCAAACTAAGGATTGCAGAATGTTTAAAACGTTTTTTAAGCATCATAACTTTTTAGTTTGTGACCACAATTTCATCTAACATTAATAGTTTAAGGTGGTAAATCTCAGAGACTTCGTCTTAAGTTCAACTGTCGAAACATCCCTATAGGTCTTTGGTGACAGATTTTCAACATGAAGGTATTGAGTAAAGTACGACGAGCTTAAAAGAAGCCCTATCATCAAGCTGGGATTTCATCACGATGTTATCCTTCGCTGAAAGCTCTGACTAATTTCTAAGGGCTACTGCGATTAACAAGGGGTTCACTTAAAGATTCCTACTAACTAACACCTCACGGAGTACCAACCACCGTCATCATGAGGTGATACGGGAGCACATAAGGATGCATCGCTAGACTCTAGTATCAAGATCCAGCGGAAAAACTACGCTATCTGCTAGTGGAAACAATTTGATAGAACGAGGCTGTCTGCCTATCTATCGTATTAGTGTAATATAAACACGGGCCCCATATTGATCTCATCCTCTGGCTGGCGAAAAAAGAAGGCGTAATGCACTGTAGCCCGCTGGTCTGGACCTGATTATTAGTTAGGCTTTCCTTGAGGCACACCTAAAATTCTTTAAAAAAGTTGTTTAGACATAAAGAAAGAAACCCCTAGCAGTGTTGACGTCAGGCAAGAGGCCAGTCGTGTAGGAAGAAAACATAATACACCATTACAATTTAACTGGGAAAAGTGCAAAAAAATAAACATCCTCGATGTTACCACAATACTAACCTGACCAAAGCTGTTTGAAATACATAAACAGCCAAACTCTTGCATTATACGGATCAAAGGGATATACTACAAGCAGTGGCAATAAATATTCCAACTCCCCAGTTTTGGCATACTTCGAACCTATTAGAATCAAAGGGCTCAAAGCAAACTTAACAATAAGGATTACGTTTAGAACAGTCAGGGCATTGATAACAGCGTTCAAAAAGTTCATCTCTTTATATAATCAAGTCTTTCTTTACATTTTTCCTTCGACATTTCTCTTTGTCTTCCATATATCTCAATTTATTCACTTGATTTTCGTGGAGTACGAGAAATAGTGATTTAAAGTCACATAGGACGCTTATAGTGACGCACGGAGCCACATACGTTAGTTATGTGAAATTTTTACCTTCAGTTACGCCCATCGCAAACCATACTATAGCGCCGAGGATATCCGTATTCACCCATAGAAAGTTGAAGATATAGAGAGAGATACTTTTAAATTTACTGCTACGTTGCATCCGATCATTTTGTATGTTTATGCCGGAATATCGTCAAAAATAATTCAATTTTTTCTATAGATTTATCGAAAGACATTGATTACCTTTTGGAACATTTTCACTCAGGCAGCGTTCCGTAGTGATTGCTTTAGAATAATTATAACACATGTTTAGGTTACACGATAGTATTGAAGGAGCATTAAAGCGACATTATTAGTAATTAACACCTGTTTCTTTAATTAACAGTAAAATGGGTATGTCTGTTTGCTTATATATTTTGAAGATTCTTCATTTTAAGTATATAGTTCTTACTACATTAACGAATTATTCCTAACCAATCGATAACAGATTATTTTAGGGGAAAATTATTTTGCTGTTTATTATAACGTTATTCGTTATTATTGTTGAGAACGACAATGATCTGCCGGTGTTATCTCACCGTACAAACATGATTATGCGAATTTCCTTCAGTATTTTCTTTAAAATATATCACTTTATGCATTTTGTATATTTATATACAAAATATAGATGGGCCGATAAGCGAAGGTTAGTCTAAAAAATAACTTAAAGTGCAATTAAAACTTGATAACAGATATTAAAGCTTCGTTGAACAACTTACATATATATGGTGTCTTAAAAACACGGAATTAATCGTAAGATTTTAAATGTCTTTGTTTTTTTTTTCTTTTTTTTATAATATCATACGTGGTAAACGAACAGATGGGTCACTTGACGTTAAGTGATCACCATCGTCTATAGACACTTGCAACACTAGGGGAATCGTAAGTGCGTTGCTGGCCTGTGTTGGGGAAGGTGGGGGGGAAGAAGAAAGGGGAAGGAAAGTGGGTCCCCAGCGCTCTCACTGACCGAACGAAACGCAACAATGCAAGCATTGTTACTTCACGTCGGTGTTTCTGTGTGTCGGGTGGAACTACCCCGGTCGAGCCGACCCATTCATGCTGAAACCAGTAACAGCTTCAGCTTGGCTCTACCATCTATTATTTTTAGGTTTCACAAACATTTTTATATTCCTACTAGATTTTGCTGCTGTTAATGTAAATTTACGCATGCCTTGTGATCGACGCTTTTTGTTTTAAATGTAGCCTATGTTCTCTGCTCTACAGACAAGGCAATTTTTGTTGTGAAACATCTATAGGCGGAGGGTAAGCCTGATTGTCGGCGTGGCGACACAATACACAAACTTTGCACTATTAACGAAAAACTCAAAAACATTTGCAACCCTATGAGTATAAACATAAGATTCAAGTTGTTTTGTCAGCTACTCGTTCTATTAGTGTTACGCGGCACGTGCCGATGACCTAGCGCCCTTTGATAAATGCCGCGAAACACACCGCACCTGCGCCTAATTGAAATTTTGTATTTAATAAAAATAGATATTTATGTAATAAAATTGATAAACAGTAATTATTTGATGGAACGAATTTGTAATGCTTTATCTTTTCATTATGCTATAGCTCTCGTCATCTGTTCTTTTTTATGCATATAACTTATAAAAAATAATTTCGATGTCTCACATCTGCCAAGCGTCCCGTGACAGCTCAATTTTTTTGTTCTTCAAATGGATAGCTAAAACCACATACACATGAAAAAGAGTCCCACCCACACAGTCCCGTAGCAAGTTAAGAAGCAAAACTGACCATTGTAAAGGTCAGAGCCTGCCTATTACCTACATACGAGAAATAGGAAAATGCCCGCACAAATCAGATCAAAAATACTTTATTCAATTTAGGCCCTAAGAAGGCACTCAAGTTCGTCGAAACTACCACCAGTTTACATACAGAATTAATCAAACGGGCTGCACAATCTGAATACAAAATATCAATATTAGATATACACACGTCGCTATACTACGGTCGATAATCTGCCACAATACCTCGGTCACGCTTACTAGCATGTCATGACGTGAAATTATAAGTTTATCTCCTGGCAAAAAAAAATACCACTCAATACGAAATAAGAAAAGGAAACTCTAAAAACTCGTCGGGTCAAATTGAACCGCCCACGTACCCCCGGCCACTTGTTGCTTGCGGCGTATTCTGCAACTGAATTGCGGAGATAGAACCACCGACGTTACTGATTTCTGTCGGCGTATTGTCCTGTCACTGCCTTTGTGCATCCGTAAGATTGATGCTCGGACGCTATCGAATTCGGATTAAAAAAAAATTTTAACTCCTTTTTCAATTTTTGACAATCCCCGGTCTTGTTGAATTAATATTGATGGGAAGGGAACAATGAGTTACGTGTGAAAGCCAATGATATTATAAGCTTGAGATACGTCATAAGCGCTTCGACAGTGCCTTGATAAGATTTGGCTAGCTAGCAAACGTGGTCTAGCCTCGTCAATCTGCCCGCATTTAAACAGCATATAACTATTTCTGTTTCACCACTGATGTTGAGAATATGCCATCTTACTTCCACATTTTATCTAAGACAATGTGGCGTTACAATATTAATTTACGTATGTGTGCGTTATCGTGCCATTTGCTTTGTTTACTTTTTAGTTATAATATCATTACTTAAGGTAGACGCGTAGATTCTTTTATGTAATAGGAGGCAAACGGACAGGCGGATCACCTGATGTTAAGTGATCACTGCCGTCCATAGACATTTGCAACACCATGGGAGTCACTGCGTTGCCAGCCTGTGTTTAGAGGGGCGAGGTAAGAGAAGCGGGCCACCATCGCTCTCGCTGATCAAATGAAACGCAACAATACAATGACTGTTACTTAACGTCGTGTCGGGTGATAGTACCCCGATCGAGCCGACACATTTATGCTGAAATCAGTAATAGCTTCAGCGTGAGTCTATCACCTAATTGTGTATTGCAAAATTTATCAGTGTTTTTTTTTCATTAATATTTTTTTTGGATTGGTTAAAACGAAAATGTGTAACGTAAAAGAGATAGCTATAAATGTATATATGGGTTTTAGGATGTGATAGAATGAGATAGAATACGTTTCTCTATAGTTTCCGTACTTTCGTCTCGTCTTTATGCGATGGTTCGAAGCGGTCTGCGTCCCCCCCCCCCCCATACTCTGCCGTCGTATACGGCCCATACACGCTCTGAAGCAAGTGATAGCAAGTAAGTGTAGTGGCATAAGTGAAGTTTCCATTGCATTTGTGTTGTTGAGTAAAAACTTTTTTAACGAAAGTGAACCGTCACACTCGGGTCGGTGACGCTAATCGTGCATACACGGCTTCAACCAGCCTCAATCGTGTGTTTTCACTTCTATTTTACGGTCACAAAAACACGCAGATGTTCTTTAAGCATCCGACGCTGTAGAATAAAAAGACACCATGTATAATACATTAAAGCGTGCTGTAATATATCTAATTTAGTACAATTTTTGTGTGAATATTTTATGAAGTTTGTGTTTTTGTTGAAATCTTTACTTATATATCAAATTTTAAACAGCCTGTAAATGTTACAGTCCTTGTCAAACTTTCTGACCGCTCGGTATGTTGCAATACACAGTATAAATATGAGAGATAGTACGGAAAGTGTTAGCGTTTGTAGGTAGTTTCCGTACTGTATCTTATATGTATACATACTGTTCTTAAGATCTGGTTTGCCCATAATATCTTTAAAAATTGAATACAAAACTAATTTAATATGTTATTATTAGGAATCAAAAATTGACATTTATTTTGTAGGTTGTAACGCCACGCTGAAGCTATTACTGGTTTCAGCATTAAAGTGCCGGCTCGCTCGGGGTAGTAGTATCTCTAGAAACAACGACGTTAAGTAACAGTGCTTGCATTGTTGCGTTTCGTTCGGTCAATGAGAGTGCTGGAGGAACACCTTTCTTCCTCCCTCCTACCATCTTCCCTCCCTCTCCAACCACGGCCCCTCCCTCTCCAACCATCTCCCCTCCCTATCCCACCCCTTCCCTATCCCTCCACTGGGAATAAATGAAATTTGTTAAAATTATTTATATTACTAATTATAATCCATTACAGCGTATATATACACATACAATACAATAAAGAAGATAATAATATAGAAGACTAGCGAGCCCGGCGGACGTTGTGCTGCCTTGATAATAAAAAAATCTAAAATTCAACCACAGCGTCACCTACCAGCTCCGATTTTAAATTTAAAGCATTCTTGAATCCAGCTGAACACACAGAAAGACATTAATCGAAATCTGTCCAGCCGTTTTAAAGGAGTTCGAACACATATGTACACACGAACAGTTGTATTATATATCTAAAAACAATAATACAGAACACGTAATTAAAAAAGGTAAAATAAACCAAGAAATTAAATTGATAATTTGACATAATAAATTATGAAAAATAAAATCGTGACGTTCAAGAATTTGTAAATATTCGTTTTGAATTGTAAAAGTGAGTTGCCAAATATATCTAGCTTCAGCCGGCGACTTCGTCCGCGGGAAATAATTACTTTGGACTAACGCTAACTTCGTTATTCGTAACGTGAAGGTGATATTTTTCAACCCTCGATTTTTAAACATTCTTCATTCGCGCTCCGCTCCTACTGGTCTTAGCGTGATGATTTATAGCATATAGCCTTCCTCAATCAATGAACTATCAATATCTAATCTATCAATCAATAGAATCCGGTAGGTGGCGCTGCGGTTGAATTTTAGACTGATTTTTTAAATTCTAGGCAAAAGAACGTCCGCCCGGCCGGGGCCGGTTTTATAAAGACATGTTTTTTTATACATTTTGAATTATTAAGCTTGTGTCTGTATGTATATTGATGTATATATATATATGTGATAAGATATATAAAATACAAGTAGAATAGCCCAGACCACACTGTCTGCCGTCAGGGCGACGCGGCGCGGCGGCGGCGGAGGCCCGCCCGCGCACACCCAGACACGTCAGGGTTGTACTAAAATATTACACAATAAATAGAAAACTTTGATACAAACAACAACATACCAACTACTACAACATAACATCACCGTTTAAAATTAGTTTCATATTGGATCACTACGAAAATAATCTGCTAACTAATGCTATTTAGTGAAGCTATGGAACAAAAAAAAGTCGTGGTGGCCTAGTGGTTTGAGCGGTGGAATATTATTTCGATGCCCGCAGGTTCGAACCCCGGCGTGTACCAACGAATTTTTCGGAATTCGCATTCATTTACTAATTTAAATTGATAACTATCGGCTGACCGTGAAGGAAAACATCGTGAGGAAACCTGAACCTGAAAAATGTTCTTGTAGTACTACTGTATGTGGGAAAAATATAGAACTGTGATTTCTCAGAGTTTCAAATCACCAATACGTCATGGGCTGGCGTGGTGATTACGTCCATACCTTCCTTCAGGAAGAGGCCTATGGCCCTGCAGTGGTTCGCTTACAGGCTGATGATGATGGAACAATCTCCCAGCTAGTGTGTTCCCTCATTCGTATAACATGAGGTCAATCAAGCGTAACGTGAAGTGACATTTACGCAGGCCGGCATGACAGCGGCGACCGCCGAGGGATGGCGTGTCTCTCAGTGGTTGCCATTGTTTTTGGATTGTACTGTATGTTTTTACAGATAGGGTTACAAATGTTATTAGTGCAAAGTTCGTGTTTTGCGTCGCCACGCCAACAATCAGGCTTACCCTCCGCCTTTAGAAATATCACATCAAAAAGACAAAATGGATATCTTGATACTCCCTGAATGCCATAATATTCATGTATTATTTGTTCATATATATTCAGAAATAATAATTAAAAATTGAATTTTGAAATATAAGTTCAACACTAGATTATTTCAAATCTATAACATTAATATTTAAACTGAGAATTATATAATACTTAGGTAACTAATTAGGAACCTATTGAAATTTTCTTTACTTTTCTAATTTTCTTTTTTAAATGTTAGCGTACGTTTTATTACACTACCTAAATGTGCACACAGTTAGTGTTAGCACAATATAACTATTCCAAGCGGACGAAGCCGCGCGCAGAGGCTTGTGAAACTATAAGTCATCTGTATGATTTATTTTATTATTATTCGATTGCTGGGTCAATAGCGTAGTCATTTCGAAAAAAAATATATATTATTCGATTAATATAAGAATATGTATTTTATATTATATAATTAATGGAACCGTATTAAACTGCGTTAAGGAATCTGTACATTTACTTAAGCTTTTAAATTTAGTTGTGATCTTTTAATAAACATTAATTAATTCTAGATGAATATTTAAAGTTATCTCAATGGAAAATAAGATATATATGATATATCTAGAGTCCCTAATACAGATAGAATATTAAAAAATATTCTCAATTTTCAGTAGGTACCAACCCTACTAAACAGAGCCTGCTTCATCACACCCCTTGCACGTCACAGCCCCCCCGCGGCGATTGGCAAACGTACGCACACACGTACATTATACACGGCGTACATATACGCAACGCGTACAAGCTGTTGCGCCTTACTCCGTCTGTTATAATTATTTTATTTTACTTTATTATATACTAGGCTCTGCCCGCGACTTCGTTCGCGTGGAATAGTTAATTTGGGTTAACTAATACGCAACGAAAGCTCTCAAGAGGAAGAAAAGCCCTGTGTTTTAAACATTCT
The DNA here is from genome assembly GCA_014332785.1 of Antheraea mylitta. Classification (NCBI taxonomy): domain Eukaryota; kingdom Metazoa; phylum Arthropoda; class Insecta; order Lepidoptera; family Saturniidae; genus Antheraea; species Antheraea mylitta. The sequence goes on from JACEII010000040.1 coordinate 131,693, forward strand.
TCATTGTTGTTCCGCTCCTATTGGTCTTAGCATGTTGATATATAGCCTATAACCATCCTCGATAAATGAACTATAAACCATTGAAATATTTTTTCAAATCGGACCTATAGTTTATGAGATTACCCCCTACAACGTCACAACTTTACAAACTCACAAACTTTACCTCTTTATAATATTAGTATAGATTGTTGTATCATTTTTAAGGTCAGTTAGCGGGATGAAATAATTACATATGGCAGATAGATGAATGCTTAAATTCATGTGTGATATATTAAATGTTTAGATTCATGTGTGATATATTAGAAAGGATGAGACGAAGAGTTAGCACATTCAGACGAAGTATTAAAATAACAGTAGGGTCATTTTACGTGAAACAGATAATGTAAAAAAATTAGGTTCTGTAATTTCATATTATGACGTTAAGTATAGTACAATCCAAAAACATCGGCAACCACCGAGAGACAGATTATCCATCGTCGATCGCTGCTGTCATGCCGGCCATAATGACGAAAGTCACCCGGTACTGGATATGCACAGGCTGATCCCGAAACGCGACGTGCAGATGCGAGTCACTATGACGGGCTTTTTCGCCATGTACATGGTGGTTGCGACCCAGTCGGGCTGTAAAACCCTACCACTCCGCTTTCGCCATTGCCTCGTTCATTATTCAGCAGGGTGCACCACGTGCAGGTGAGGTTGGCTTGGGTGTCTTAAGTCTTATGATGTTACTCGACACCTCTTACACCCTAAATTATATCATATTAAGCGGACTAGTAGGTGTGAATATGAATACATTATTTTTCTATCATGTTTATTTGCCAAATTATGGACTTCTAAAGGAATAGTAATATTTTAAATTTTGATTTATTGAAAGCAGTTTTTCGAATTCAACATTCTACAGTAAAATATTAAACGCAGCGTTGTTTATGTAATTTTAGTATCTTGGACGATAGTTTTTAATTATTTTTCATACAAAAACATAGTTAAAATACACATAAATATACTACAACTTTTAAAACGTGCACAGTATTGGTTAAAGAGATAGATCGATTAATGTTCTTATACTCTTATAAATCTTTTTTGTTTTATTCTCTCGTAATAAAACTATTTGTAAGATTAGAAGCCACATTAAAAATATATAAATTTACGTGCTTAAATAAAAAAAAAACAAGTCGATATTTGTTCGATTACGGTCAAATCATATCAAATTTTAAATAGAAATTTAAAAACTCCTTTATTCTTTCCGGTATGACCTCTACCTATATAGGCAATGTCGTCAATATCAATTGTGACACGTGGAATAATCTACAATAGCAACATATCAACATAGATAAATCACCAAAAGAGGATAGACTGTGTTGTAAGTGCCACAGAGCCTATTTATAAAAATATATTGGAAATATAAAGGCATAGCATAATTATATAAATATAAACCTAAATAATACAGTTTAATATTATTTATTACCATAAGTGAAGACAGTAAATGTTTCAATAAAGGTAGAAAATACATATGTAAAAAATATATTAATATTAGTAGGACGAGGGATATTGGTAGGAAGGATATCATATAGGGAGCCGGAGAGTTTGGGACAGTTTTAATAGCTTTGGTAACATTAAAGATTATACACAAGCTTAATACATGCCCCAGTCCGTTAGTGGTATCCGCCGCAAACTATGAACCCGTACCTGCGCGTTATAAAAGACGTCTGCGACACATTTTTACCGACCCTCCTGATTTAATCACGTCAGCGAACGATCAGTAGGTACCAGCCTGTCCCTCGGAACAGAGCGTGTTCACGTCCACGCCCGCGTAACCACAGATCGCGCCGTCGTGGTCTGGGGGTTAATTTCGCTCCCGCACACCCGATTAGGCCTCCCACGGAAGCGGCTCAAGCCTAGGTTCGATCCCTCGGTAAGGAGCCCTTGAGTACGTTGCTTGCGCGATACGGTGACACACAAATATATATCACTGCTACAACACTACACGATCACCCCCACACACGTGCACGCCTACACGCTTACACATGAAAGTGGAAGGGTTTACTTTTTTTCCCTTATCGAACTGAAAAACTCTCAGTTTTCCGATAATAAATATATGGAGGAGTTGTTGAGGCGTGTATGCTTGGTTACACATATACGATTCAACAACTCATACATATATGAATAGTTATCTAGGTTAGCTAAGATAGTTCGCGATTTTGCATGCAACAGGCAACAGCCAAGCCGAGGTGTGCCGTGCAACCTTGAGCTGGTTGCCAAAATAAAATCGGCTGAGTGCCTTAAGCGCTCGCCTTAGTAGTCCGGTGAAGCTGTTAAGACCTTGCTGGGCTAATAGCGTAGACATTTCGAATAAACTTAATACACACTAACATGACTGTTAGTCACGAAGTATAATAATCTATCAACTTAATACTAGTGTATATATACACTTGGACTTTTTGAAGGCGAGAACAAAGTTTAGTAGGTGGTAGAACCACGCTGAGGCTATTACTGGTTTCAGCATGAATGGGTCAACTCGTCCAGGGCAGCACTACCCCACTCACAGAAAACCGACGTGAGATGACAGTGCTTGCATTGTTGTGTTTCGTTCGGTCAGTAAGAGCGCCAGAGGCCCACCTCCCTTCCACTTTCCTCCTTTCCCAATCCTTCCCTCCCCCCTTCCCCATATACAGACTGGCAACGCACTTGTGACTTCCCCGATGTCGCTAGTGTCTATGGACGGTAGTGATCACTTAACATCACGTGACTCACCTGTTCGTTTGCCTCCTTTGATATAAAAAAAAAAAAAAACAAAAACATCCAATTGAGTCGTAAATTTTAAACGAAAGAAAAAGTTTACAAATTTATTATATACATATTTAAATAAATATTAAACCCTGTTAATTGGTAATTATTTTATAAATCTGTTTTTTCGAACAAAATAAACACACATACACGGTACGTATGTAGAATGTATATACAATAGTTTAGAATAAGTACAAACACAGACAAAGCGGCCGGCAATAAATTAAAAGAAACCTGTTTCGAGAGGGCAGCACGTTGTCACTGCTTATTTATACATCCGTGGCAAAGTTATCGAAAATTTCATTATACGATAATGAACTTTAACCCACTGCCATAGGTGTTACTCATCTGTTTCCAGTTTCGCAAGGGGCATTGATAACGTCGAAAATTGTACAGGTCTTATAAATTACGAAACATGCATTAAAACCTTTTTTAATAATAATTTTTTTTTATATCGCGTAAGCACAGGTATTATATTTTTTAATACTTTGCGATTTTAAATCACACTTTTTTAAAATTTAAAGGCATCGGTATATTGGTTAATGTTGCTATCCAAAAATGATGAAAAACCTGATTTAGTGTAAGAGCAGTAGGATACAAATGAAAATTATGTTATGGAAATAGTCTAAAATGGAACAGTTATATCAGAATTTAAAAATAAGTACATTACCAATAAGTTTTAAAGCACAAAATATATTGAAAACTACATCTAGCTTCTACTAATTTCATTTTTTTTTACCAATAAAAGTAGTCAATAATAATTATGAAAAAGAAATAATAATAAAGAAAGTCTGTCGGAACGCAGAGTAGAAAAATGTAGTAAGCTCTTTGCCTATTTATACGTCACGATGAGCCTATAAGTGACCCACTGCATGGCGATAGACCATATATAGCCTCATCCCGAAGGAAGATTTGGGTATAATCACGCAACGTTATGGCGATTTTAAACATCAACTAACATTTTTAAGCGGAATCTTGAAATGTCATTTAGTGGTTCTTATATTTTATTAATAATCTTGTGGTATTTAACTCTATATTGTGTAATATTGGTGGTGTTTTACGTAATATAGTTCAGTTATTGTGGATAAGTGAAGTGAATGGGAAATAATACCACGGAGCATAGATTCTGACTTCTCACATAAATTCCCAAAAAATATGTCATCTTCTTGGTTCCTTGAAATTATCACAAGAAGCTTGTAATATCATTACCAACTCGACAATTGCAGAAATAATCTACTAGAAGGTTGATTGCCAAAAATAAAAAAAAAACTCCAAGTACTCCACAGTTCTATATTTTCCCAGATACGGTAATCGGTTGAGTGCCATAAGCGCTCGTCTTAGAAGTCCGGTGAAGCTGTTAAGACCTTGCTAGGTCAATTGCATAGTCATTTCGAAGAAAAAAAAGTTATCACATTCACACACGTGTACGCATACATACTTACACATGAAAGTGCCACTGCAGGACCATAGACTTCTTTACGAAAGCAGGTGTGGGCATAATCATCACGCCAGCCCACGACGTATTGGCGATTGATTCTCTGAAGAATCCAGTTCTCCGTATAATTTCCCACATACAGTAGTACTACAAGAACATTTCTCCGGTTCAGGTTTCCTCAAGTTGTCTTCTTCACCATCAGCCAAGAGTGTTACGAATTTGTTGGTAGATGCAGAGGTTAAAACCTGAGAACATCCAATTGATATTCCATCGATTAAACCACTTGACTTCTAATGTAGCCTAATTTAATATCAATGAATGAGTACGAACATAAGCGTAAATTCCGGGCAAATGGCCGATCAACACTGATTTTACATTCATAAACAAGTTGTCAAAAAAGAATTTTGCCTATCTCCCTAACCAATTTATGCTCCAACACAGACAGAATGAAAATATTACATATAGATAACGTAAAGTAAATGGAAATGTTTTTAACAATGCATTATAATGGTTACATAGCTCAGTAATTTTAAACAATAGCGAATTAGTTTAGGACACTTGATGAATATTCATTATAATCGTCTGCAATCACTGTAATTGGAATAGAGTTTAATTAGAACTTAAATAATGCATCTATACGATTGCATTAAAAGGTTCTTGACCTCTGACTCCCTCACAGATTGTAATAAACTGTAAGTTTTTCATTTGGTGCGCTTTCGGTGAAGAAAAATACCTTAATAAAACTATAAAATGGTGATAGGTCTTTTTAAGTTCTCCTGGCTACCTACCACACTCAAGATGAAGGTTCTCCAAAGAGCTATAGGTGTGTTACGGTTTTGTAGGTGATAGAGTCACGCTGAAGCTATTACTAGATTCAGCATGAATGGATCAGCTGTTCCAGAGTAGTACCACCCTCTCGCAGAAAACCGAGTAACAATGCTTGCACTGTTGCGTTTCGTTCGGTCAGTGAGAACGCCGGAGACCACCTGCTCTTCCCCGTCCTATTCCCTTCCCTGTCCCCTCTCCTTCCTCCCTCTTCAACCGTCTGCCAACCCTCCCAAACACAGGCTGGCAACGCACTAATAATTCCTCTGGTGTTGCTAGTGTCTATGAACGACGGTTATCACTTAACACCAGGTGACTCGCATGTTCGTTTTCACCCGATTAGGCCTCCTACGGCAGCGGCTCAAGCCTAGGTTCGATCCCTCGGTAGGGAGCCCTTGAGTGCGTTGCTTGCGCGATACGGTGACACACAAATATACATCACTGCTACAACACTACACGATCACCCCCACACACGTGCACGCCTACACGCTTACACATGAAAGTGGAAGGGTTTACTTTTTTCCCCTTATCGAACTGAAAAACTCTCAATTTTCCGATAATAAATATATGGAGGAGTTGTTGAGGCGTGTATGCTTGGTACACATATACGTTTCAACAACTCATACACATATGAATAGTTAGCTAGGTTAGCTAAGATAGGTCGCGATTTTGCATGCAACAGGCAACAGCCAAGCCGAGGTGTGCCGTGCACCCTTGAGCTGGTTGCCATAATAAAATCGGCTGAGTGCCTTAAGCGCTCGCCTTAGTAGTCCGGTGAAGCTGTTAAGACCTTGCTGGGTCAATAGCGTAGACATTTCGAAAAAAAAAGCATGTTCATTTGCCTCTTATGACATAAAAAAGCTGTACTTGAGGGCCAGTACCCCTCTAGGTTTAAAGTTAGGTTACTTTTAAAGTAAAAAAAAAATATGGTTCATGGCAAATGTGGTAAAATAAGTAACAGACTGACTGAATTGGTTGTCCAGGAAAGCGCGCGCCCTACGCGAACTAGTTCAAGGGTTACCTAGAAACGGCAAGCCGAGGTGTGCCGAGCACCCTTGAGCTAGTTACCAAAAATAAAATCGGCTGAGTGCCTTAAGCGCTCTCCTTAGTAGTCCGGTGAAGCTGTAAAGGCCATAAATAAGGCCAATAGCGTAGTCAGTTCGAGAAAAAAAAGCGCTCCCTACGCGCAGGTTTGTCCTTTATATTTTATATTATCCTTTATATTATTTATAAATTTGTTTTTTTTTTGCCTAAATTCCAGGCGGCTAATGTCGCGGGAAACAACACTTTTTAATGTTAGCGTGGTTCGAGAAACCAGTTTCAACAAATCCATATTCCTGTCTAAAAATAAATATATTGTTATCACTCTTTGACCGACTCTTTAACTGTAAAATGTTATTCATGTAAGGAATTTATTCTCGGATCTATATTTTTACCCGACACTTTCCACTATAACCTTTAGACATTCTTAACAACTTTTTACTTCATAAAGTCTCACGGGACGTTTAAACTTATATCTTTTTTTTTCTCGTAAAAATAAGTAAAAAGAGTTCGTATATCGTGCGATACAGATTTCACAAAGAAAAAAAACCGGTTGATGAAAAAAAAATACGAAACAAAAAAAGCAGACAAGCGGCCCCGCCCGCCTCATGTCAAGCGTTGAGTGAACGATGCAAACGTGAATAAATTTCACTAGATATATCTTTAGCATGAATTATTTATAAGTTTAACTAACTTATAGCAATGACTGCTTAGTTGCTAGCGTGTTCGGACACTGCGTCGATTTTTTTTTATATCATAGGAGGCAAACGAACAGATGGTTCACCTGATGTTAAGTGATCACCACCGTCCATAGCAACTAGCAGCACCAGGTGCAGGTCGGTTTTCTGTGAGATGCTACCTCGTATGAGTCGACCCATTCATAGTGAACGTAGTAAGCTAGCTATGGCCGTAGGTTTGACTCCTAACAACCGAGTCCAGGTTTTCGTAGCGTCGCAAAGCATCGATTAATTAACAGAGATAGTTAATTAAAGTCCAAATGAAAGTAACTGTTATTACTCAGTTAAGACTCAAAAAACATAGTTGGAATTTTCTTAAGTGTTGCGAAATACTCCGCAATATTATTTATCAGAAAATAATCGACAACAGGAATATAATATGATATTCTAACTAAATAGCTGTAGGTACGTTACTTACATGATATTTTGACAAAACAAATGGCACGATAACGCACACATACGTAAAAAAATATTGTGACGCCACACTATTTTGAATAAAATGTGCAAGTAAGATGGAATATTCTCAATATCGGTGGTGAAAAAGGAATAGTTATATGTTGCTTAGATAACTAGCTAATTTATCAAGTTTTAACAAGACGCTGTCGAAGCGCTTATGACGTATCTACAGTTTTTTAGTTATCATCTATACTACTATTATAAAGAGGTAAAGTTAGTTAGTTGTGAGTTTGTGACGATGTAAGGAGATAACCTCAGGAACTACTTGTCCGATTTGAAAAATTCTTTCATTGTTATATAGCTCATTTATTGAGAATGCTTATAGGTTATATGTCATCACGCTAAGACCAATAGGAGAGAAGCACCAATGAAGAATGTTTCAAAATCGGGGTTTTTCTTCTTTTGAGAGCTTCCGCTGCGTGTTAGCGTTAGCCCAAAGTATTTATTCCATGCGAACAAAGTTGCGGGCAGAGGCTAGTTGGGTATAAACATTCATGAAATTTGTTAAAATTAGTTATGCTATTAATAAATTAATTACAGCATTTATATACAATACACAGGATAATACAAACAATAATTTATAGTATAATATATTCGAAGTTGAGGATTACTATGAAATATTATTCAAAATTATAAAACATTTTAACTCTATCTCGTGTATGACAAACTATCCGATATCATTGCATGCCGTCGCACTCGGGTTCCTGCTATCGTGCCCCTTCACCAACTTATATTTGCAGTTTCACAAACGAAATAAAACTTTATTACTTTAAAATAAGAGCCACATGAACTACTTTGATATTTACGTAACACGGCGTCATTTACCAAAATAACATTTACCATCGCATAATTAAAACTTAGAACTTATTCGGTTGTGATAAAGTCTATAATTATAAAATTAACAAGTTCGTCAATTGATAATTCGCATTCCATTTGGTCTACTCTAAATTAAACTTTATTACTATAGATTTAAGAACTAAGTACAGTAAATTATAAATACGCTATAGCTACTTTATTTAGAAGGATAATAGTTAACTTTTCTTTAATTTTGAACTTAATTACTTACGAAATAAGATCTAAAGGTGGTGTAAATAATAATTCAGTGGTTGGAGATATCTACCTGTGTTTTTTAATAGCGTTAGTGCATTGTCTACTTGAAACGGTCCCATGCGTGTCCCCGAGACGCAGTGTTTATAATTTGAATGAATTTAACAATTACATATTTTGAATATTAGCTGCTGGCTAATTTTCGTTTAGCGCGCATTATATTCTAGTAATTTATATAATCTATATTTAATTTTATTCCATTCCTTCCTATCATAGCGTGACTTTAACTTCGTATTTTTCAAACTTCTATCCATTCTTGACTTTTTAAGTCTGATCTTCTGTTTGTAATTCGTTAGAACTGTTATTTATTTTCAATTTTTGCTAATCACAGTAATGTAAGCGTGAAATGTAATTTACAATATTAATTAAAATTAATTGTTATAACGAAAACTTTCCAACTTAGAAATTAGTTCTATTCTCTTTGTTGATATTAAAACTAGTCTCTGCCCGCGACTTCGTTTGCGTTGAATAGTTACTTTGATCTAACATGCAGTGGTGGTACCTCTCAAAAGGAAAAAAAAAACGATTTTGAAACATTCTTCATTGGTGCTCCGCTTCTATTGGTCTTAGCGTGATGATATATATCTATAACCTTCCTCGATAAATGAGCTATATGGCATTGGAATAATTTTCCAAATCGGACCAGTAGTTCCTGATATTATCCCTTACAGCGTCACAAACTTTACCTCTTTATAATATTAGTATAGATGAATACATATATATTTTTATAGTACAACAACTTTTCAAACAAAGAAATAAGTTTCTAATTTAGACGTCAATAAATATTTACAGTAAGAATTATCGGTATTGTTGTTTTTGCCATCAGTTTTACAAAAGACTCGGAATATACTTTTGATGTGCCGAAATTTCTAAGAAAGACAACTGAGGTCGTTGACAGCTGTTTTGTTATTTTAATTGCCAATAACACGTGCGCCATTCATTACTTTTCCATTGCAGTGTCTCTTGGCTTTTTTTTTCTCGAACTGACTACGCTAGCAAAGTCTAAACAGCTTCACTGGGTTACTAAGGCGAGCGCTTCCGTAGTCTTGTGTGGCTGTTAAGCCCTTGCTAGGTCAATAGCGTAGTCAGTTCGAGAAAAAAAGCGAGCGCTTAAGGCACTCAGCCGATTTTATTTTGACAATTATCCAAGGGTGCACCGCACACCTCGGCTTAGGCTGTTGCCTGACTCGTACAATTCGCGACCTAACTGAGCTAACGTAAGTTAAGCTACAATTTCATACATATATGAGTTGTTGAAACATATATGTGTACCAAGCATACATACCTCAACAACTTTTATATGTATTTTGTGTCGGATAATTTTTCTAAACTATTTCAGTTCGATGAGGGAAACAATAAAACCCTTCCACTTTCATGTGTAAGCGTATATACGTGCACGTGTGTGGAGGTGATATGTGTAATGTTGTTGCAGTGTTGTAAGATTTTGTGTGAGTGTATCACACCAGCGTACTCAAAGGTTTCACGCCGAGGGAACGGACCTAGGCTTGAACCGTGCCTAATCTGGTGACATGATATTTTGACGAAACAAATGGCACGATAACGCACACATACGTAAAGTAATATTGTAACGTCACATGCTCTTAGATATAAATGTGGAAGAAGGATGGCATATTCTCAATATCGGTTGTCAAAAAGAAAAAGTTATATATTGCTTAGATACGGGCGAATTGACGAGAGCCGTCAAAACTAAGTTAGCTATCCAAGTTTTAACAAGCCGCTGTCGAAGCGCTTAAGACGTATCTACTACAGCTTTTTAGTTATAATATCTTTGCTGTAAACTTCTACACATCTGTAGTCCGGTGAAGCTATTAAAACCTTGCTAGGTCAATAGAGTAATCTGTTCGAAAAAAAAAAAATTCTAGACATTTGTCAACTTTAGTCTTATACTTATTCAGTAACTGTTAGCTGTTAGGTTTGCCTTAAAAAATTTAAATATTAAAAAAAAAATAAAAAAAATGTATCTCTTCTGCTGTCACTCGGATTCGAACTAGGGTTACACGGATTTTCGAAGCAACCAATTTCCATCTGAGCTAATTTGGTTTTGACAGCGCCGACGAAATTTACCTTTATATTCTAGCCATATTTTTTCATTGCCTGAAATCTATGTTAAAAGTTTTCTATGAATAAAATCTAGCTGGATCGATTTATCGTCCCCGAAACTACCTACATACTAAGTTTCACGGAAATAGATGACGCCATTTCCGAGATCCTGAATATATAAGAATATAAAAATATACAAGAATTGCTCGTTTAAAAGTATTAGATTTTATATTACGAGAGTTTAAGGGTATCAATTCGATAACGATAAAGTACAATTCAACCATTTTCATTGAATAATCTCATCATTTCAAGTTTCGAGACCATACTTACATAAAAAGGAGTATTTATTCACAGCACTAATTCAATCTAGTACATTAACAGCTTTGGAAAAAATACCTAAATATTTAATACTTAGTGTCAACGACCTTATTCATATCTAATTTGGTATTCAGAACATGCATTCCTTCCTAGCCGTACGCCTCCGTAACTAAATCTAAGACAAGTTTGACTAAATTAAGTCTTTGAAGTGATTCTTTAGTAACTTTTTTTTTGTCGAACTGGCTACGCTATTGACCTAGCAGGGTCTTAACAGCTTCACCGGACTACTAAGGCGAGCGCTTAGGGCACTCAGCCGACTTAATTTGACAACTAACTCAAGGATGCACGGCTCACTTCGGCTTGGGCTGTTGCCTGATACATGCGATTCGCGACCTATCTGAGCTAACCTAGCTAACTATTCATATATGTATGAGTTGTTACAACGTATATGTGTACCAAGCATACACGCCTCAACAACCACTCCATATATTTATTATCGGAAAATTGAGAGTTTTCAGTTCGATAAGGGAAAAAAAGTAAACCCTTCCACTTTCATGTGTAAGCGTGTAGGCGTGCACGTGTGTGGGGGTGATCGTGTAGTGTTGTAGCGGTGATGTATATTTGTGTGTCACCGTGTTGCGCAAGCAACGCACTCAAGGTCTCCCTACCGAGGGATCGAACCTAGGCTTGAGCCGCTGCCGTGGGAGGCCTAATCGGGTGAATCTTCAAGTAATATATAGACTTAGTTTCATTACAATCGGTTCCCTCTATCAAACGTTATTGTAAATTAAATGACGATGCGACTTTTGGACCAAAGAAAAGTAGATAAGTAAATTGAATTAATACATTCGTATGATTTTATAATTAACTTTTTTTTTTTTAAATTAAGTTCCAAATGCATGAAGTCGCGGGCAAAGTTAGCCTATACTAATATTATAAAGAGGTCAAGTTTGTGACTTTATGAGGTTGTAAGGGGTAATATCAGGAACTACTGGTCCGATTTGAAAAAAGTCTGCCAGTTTTATATAGCTCATTTATCGAGGATAGTTATGGGCTATATATCATTACGCTAAGACCATTAAGAGCGGAGCACCAATTAAGAATGTTTCAAAATCGGGTAATTTCTTCAATATGAGAGAATCTACTTTATGTTAGTGTTAGCCCAAACTCTCTATTCCGAGCGGACTAAGACGCAGACAGAAGATTTTTAGCACTACACTGCTCGATTCCGAGGAGTGACGAACTAAAACAGAGTCACTGTGACGGTAACCCCCAGTCAAATAGAGAATCATCACCACACTTAAAACAATAGACGAATTAGCGCGCCATTATTGCGTGTTACATCGATGTATGGTTAACTGTTTCTACTCATTTTATATTTTTTACACCTTTCATAGATCAGGGAGCCTAGCCAAGTTGCTTATCTACAACCACTAACACAAATAGAAAACGGAACAATGTATGTAGATGACATATCTGAACGCTATATCACGTGATAAAATCCCCCAGATTACATTTAAAAAAAAAAACGTTAACTTGCATAATTAACTACACCAATTTACAGTTTTCCATTAGTTTTAATTTACATATCTCTAATTTAATATCTAACGTTAAAAACTTTCAAACACCTTTTAAGCACTTCCCCCTGTTTTCCTACTTTCAAAAGTTATTTTCCCACATAATATAACGAATCAATTGATAGTCTTTAACCTAATAATAAGAATGTAAATCTTACGTGCTTGTACTTTTAAATAAAAAAAAAATTGCACGTGTCAGAAATCTATACTATAATGTTATAAAGAGGTAAAGTTTGTGAGTTTGTGACGTTGTGGCGTTGTGGCGTTGTAGGGGGTAATCTCAAGAACTACTGTTCCGATTTGAATAATTCTTTCAGTGTTATATAGATCATTCATCGATAATGGTTATAGGCTATACCATACGCTAAGACCAATAGGAGCGGAGCACAGATAAAAAATGTTTCAAAATCGGGATGTTTTTTCCTTTTGAGAACTGTTGCGTGTTAGTGTTAGTGTGTTTACTCCACGCGAACGAAGTCGCGGGCAGAGGCTAGTAGGTAATAAAATATATTTTAATAATTTTTAGAAATGTCTGTCTGTTTGTTTGGCACGTGTCACAGCAAAAGTACTACGTTCATATTAAAACCTTTTAAAGAAAATCATAAAGCATATCTTTGAGTAACACCTTAGGGGTGTAAGGGGTGTCGAGTAACATCTTAAGACTTGAGGCACCCAAGCCAACCTCACCTGCACGTGGTGCACCCTGCTGATCAACGAACGAGGCAATGGCGAAAGCGGGGTGGTAGGGTTTTACAGCCCGACTGGGTCGTAACCACCATGTATATGGCGAAAAAGCCCGTCATAGTGACTCGCTTCTACGCGTCGCGTTTCGTGATCAGCCTGTGCATATCCAGTACCGGGTGACTTTCGTCATTATGGCCGGCATGACAGCGGCGACCGACGATGGATGATCTGTCTCTCGGTGGTCGCCACTGTTTTTGGATTGTACTATGCTTACCATCAGGCATAGTGCAGTCACTTTGTTGTGCTTCAATAAAAAAAAAAAAGTAATTGTTTAATTAAAATCGATTCTTGTAATATACAAATCATTGTAATTTTAATAATGACGCGTCTACATGTGAGATATAAGTAAATGGTAATTAGATTTAATACATTTAGATGGTAGATCCACGCTGAAGCTATTACTGGCTTCAGTATGAATAGATCGCTCGCTCGGGGTGGTACCACCCTCTCACAGAAAACCGACGTAAAGTAACAGTGCTTGCATAGCTGCATTTTGTTAGGTCAGTGAGAACGCCCACCTCTCCTCACCTTCCCCATCTCCTCTTCCCCTCTCCCCCAAACCCGAACACAGGTTGGCAACGCACTTGCGACTCCCTTGGTGTTGCTAGTGTCTATGGACGGCGGTGATCACTTAACAACAGGTGACGTACCTGTTCATTTCCCTCCTATAAATTATAAAAAAAAAAACACTATTATAATATTATGAGCTACTTGACAGTGGCAGTAATAATTTGGGAGATTGTTTGCCAATAAAAATACCTACATTTCCTTTGTTTTCAACTGATTTCGATTGAATTTTGTACACCGGAAGTATACAAAACCATTTCGCAATTAATTGCCGATAATTTAATTTTAGAAAGGATAGAATATTAATAAAAATTAAACTACAAGTCGCACGTAATTATTGCGTAATAAATTGAGCTAGTACGATATGTTTTAACTTCTATTTCACACGCGATAATTACGTTCTTTGTCGACGAAATCTATACATATAATAAAAATGTGAATCTAATGTGTCAGTACTTTTTAGATTATTATGTAAAAAAATACAGGTGTCGTGGAATATGTAATAAAATGTATTTCAATCATTTTTAAAAATGTCTGTCTGTTTGTTAGAATACTTTTTTTTCTCGAACTGATTAGGCTATTGACCTATCAAGGTCTTAACAGCTTCACCGGATTACATTTTGTTAGAATACGCATCATTACTGCAAGTATTACGTTTACGATAAAATTTCACTTCTTCTAGTTTTGGTTTCATTGAAATCGGTTCACTCTATCAAAAGTTATTGTAATTTTAGTGACGACGCGACTTAAGTACGAGCGAAAAGCATGTAAAAAACTGTTTCGTCTCGGGACGCCTGGCAGATGTGAAACATCGAAATTGTTTTGTATAAGTTATTTGCATAAAAGAACAGATTACGACACAAGTCAGCTATGGCAAAATGAAAAGATAAAGCATTACAAGTTTGTTCCTTAAAATAATGACTTTTTATTTGTTTTATTAAATAAATATTCATTTTTATTAAATACAAAAATTCAACTAGGCGTAGATACGGTGTGTTTGCCGGCATTTATTAAAGGGCGCTAGGTTGTCGGAGCGTGCCGCGAAACACTAGTAAAACGAATGCCCGACGAAGCAGTTTGAATCTTATGTTTATACAGATAGGATTACAAATGTCGTAGTCCGATGAAGCTGTTAAGACCTTGCTGGGTCAATAGCATAGTCAGTTCGAAAAAAAAAACTAAAAATGTTTTTGAGTATTTCGTTAATAGTCTAATGTTCGTGCTTTTCGTCGCCACGCCAATAATCAGGTTTACCCTCCGCCTATAGATGTTTGACATCAATAAATGAACAGTAATTATTTTATGGAACAAATTTGTAATGCTTTATCTTTTCATTATGCCGTAACTGATTCCTGTCGTAATCTGTTTTTTTATGCATATAACTCATACAAAACAATTACGATGTTTCTCATCTGCCAGGCATCCTGTGATGGCCCAGTTTTTTGTCACAATCGGTGACGAAGTCGCGGGCACAGCTTGTGCATAATATAGTAATATATTTCCGTACTAAGTGTTCTCGAATTAGGTTAACATCGTCGGCGACGCGGACGTAATACACCTGCTTCTTCATCTATTTTTACATGACATACATATATAACATACACGTGTGAATACCCACATATTTAGTTCCATTTCGGTAGGGCGAGGACGACACGAATAAACGTTACGTTCGTAATTCCTATACAAATTTCATTAGAATATGTACGAGTTACTGACTTTTCGCTGACCCGTGCCCACTTGGTTAGGTGATAAACATTTTTATGTGATTCGGCTATGTATTTTGATAAAAAAATCATAATTGTTGTTGATAATATGGCCAATAAACATTAACGATTTAAATTATTTTAGAATAAAAGAACTGCTTTTTGTGACTTAAATATAAAAGATAGATATATGCTGTCGGTAACTTTTTGTAGACATTATCAAGCTCTACAACTTTTCTCTAGAACTCAATCATATATCTCTCATCGTTAAGGCAGCGTTCGTAAGAAACTTATTCGTTCGACCCTTTTTTCTCCGGCTTTCCTTTCAAATCCGACTACCGCAAAAAAGTCTTTCCATTTTTTGACCAATGATACTCACAAATAAAATTGCTTTCTATTGGTAAAATAAATTTCGTAATCGGTTTATTAGATCCAGATATTACCCCTACAACCTCACAAACTTTACCACTTTATAATATTAATATAGATAATTACGCAGTCTTGATCAGTACCACGCTCGAATCGCTATGAAACATAACTTGCTTGTCAAACTTTTTAGCTGTTTCAAATGTAGATAAGCAGAGCACAAATATCTATACTAATATTATAAAGAGATAAAGTTTGTGAATTTGTGACGTTGTAGGGGGTAAATCTCAGGAACTACTTGTCCGATTTGAAAAATGATTTCAGTGTTATATAGTTTATTTATCGAGGAAGGTTATAGGATAGATATCATAACGCTACGACGAATAGGAGCGAAGCACCGATGAAGAATGTTACAAAATCGGGTCTTTTTTCCTCTTGAGTGCTTCCGCTGCGAGTTAGGGTTTGCCTAAAGTAAACTATTATTATGCGAACAACACGTGGACGAAGCCGCGGGCAGAGGATAGTAACTGATAAAACTTGTGAAGTCATTTTGTGATGCGTGTACAAACATACTTACAGACATTTCTAAAAATGATTGAAAATGTACATATATTTATATATTCCTGCAACAATTTTTTTCACATAAATCTAAAAAGTGTAGATACGTTAGATTTACATACTTTTATGTATAGAAGACTAACCTCTGCCCGCGACTTCGTTCGCGTGGAATAGATACATTTTTTTTCTCGAACTGACTACGCTATTGACCTAGCAAAGTCTTAACAGCTTCACCGGACTACATGGAATAAATACACTAACACGCAACAGTTCTCAAAAGGAAAAAAGCATCCCGATTTTGAAACATTTTTCATCAGTGCTCCGCTCCTATTGGTCGTAGCGTGATGATATATAGCCTATAACCATTCTCGATGAATGAGCTATATAACACTGAAAGAATTATTCAAATTGGACCAGTAGTCACTGAGATTACCCCCTACAACGTCACAAACTTTACCTCTTTATAATATTAGTATAATATAGGGTATACCATAAAGACACCCGTTAGAAGTGTAATAAAGGAAACATTTTAATTCAAAAAATATAAAAAATCCAACGTCGTGCGGTTTTCTCAAGCAAGTCATTTAAACAAGTAATTTCGATGATCGGATGGAAAACGGTGTTTTCAACACTCTACCCGACAAATGCTTACCTCCACCACTTTTGTCACACAAAAAGGTTACCGATAAGAATTTCAATGATATGAAATTTTACCTCAAAAAGAGATTTTTTTTGTAATGGTTATACTCAAAAATATTCGATCGATTTTAATCATTCTTTCAACATTAAAAAGCCACATAATCTGTGAGTAGGATGTGCTGTATTATGTTTTCGGGATCTATATTAAAGTTAGTGAAACCGTGAGTATAAGCTAGGATCTAATAAATACGTAGTTGTGTGCCCGTAAAGGAACCAACTATATGATTGTATATGACTGTATGACAATATCTAAAAATAACTTCGAGTCACCGTTACCGCGTTGTACTGTCGGCTGAGGTCCACGTAGCTATTATATCTCAACCAATAATGAGCCTTGTATACTTTTATATCAATACTAGCTTCCCGCGTGAAATACTTACTTTGGGTCGACGCCAACTTTAAATCGCGACTTCGTTTACGTAGAAGGTGAAGATGTTTTTGAATAATACGTATGTTGTACTCCGATTTCGAAACATTCTTTGTCTCTCTCACAATCTTCTCGCTCCCCCCTAAGGTGGGGGGTGCGGGGGAACCATCAGGGTATACCCCTTTTGTGGTGATAATTGTTCGCTTCCCTCTCTAAGGAGGGTCTAGTGTGGAGTCACTAATTAGCTTAGTGTCTTCCTTGGATTTCTGGTGGCCCGGCGTACGGCTCCGTTGAGCGTACGAGTGATCGTGCCTGTGCTTTTTGTCTTCCTTTTCTTCTGTTTTCCAGGTTTTCAGAGTTCTCTATGATGATTTCCAGGTTTTCCGTGGTCCGATTCTGATCGAGGGGTTTCGTATGTAGTGGTGCGATGTTTTGGAGGTGAACATGCACCGATGTGTCCGCCCTCCGTAACAAGTTCGTGGCGAGGCTGCTTACAAAGCTGTCTAGGCTCTCTATTTTCAGATCGCGAGCGATCGTCGCGTTTCTGACACAATGCGGGGCCCCGACGATCGTTCTCAGCGTCTGTCTCTGTTGGGCTCGTAATCTGCGTTTAAATGATTCTGGTACGCAACCGAACCAAGCCCGGGCTCCGTACGTGAGACGTGATCTCACGTACGTCTCATAGACACCTAATTCTTTGTCGGTGCTCCGCTCCTATTACTCGTAGTCTCAATTTAGTTTAGACAGATTCGCGAAGTAAAATCCATGGCAATAACCCAAGCCGAGGTTTCGGACAATCTCAAACCCTTGAGCTTGTTGCCACGCGGCGTAGTGCATTAGGCGCTCGCCTTATTAGTCCCGTGAAGCTATAAAGACCCCGTCAAGACAATAGTCTTGTCAGTTGGAAAAAAACAAATTATCTTAACATGTGTTTCGCAGGAATACTTCTAAGTATGAATAGCTTAGTTTAGCTTAGACAGATTCGCAAAGTTGTATTCAAGGCAACAGCCCAAGCCGAGCGACCACTCTGGCACCCTTGAGTTTGTTGCCATACGGCGTAGTGCTTTAAGCGCTCGCCTTAGTAGTCTCGTGAAGCTGTAAAGACCCCGTCAAGTCAATAGCCTAGTTAGTAAAAAATCCGAATCAAGTTCCTATTTATCACGTGATCCAATAATAATTTAACAGATTTGTACTGTTAAATTTTGTCTGTAAATAATCGATTAGTTATTTAACTGCTTTATTGTTAACATGTTATCTGTAAAATTGATTTAGGTAATACTTGATTTAATTTACAATTGGTATTCGCCACGACATTTTCTTGGTGATTAGTTTTGTTATTGCATTCGAATTGTGTATTTTGTCTGGATTAGTTGTGGCCAGTTTTTCTAACTCACTTTAAGAAAAGAGGTTTTCGATTTGATTCTATTTTTTTACACAACAACAGTAGTAATACATAAAAATATAGAAGTAAAATCTTTGAATTGTATTTTTTTATCTCGAACTGACTACGCTATTGACCTAGCAAGGTCTTAATAGCTTCACCTGACTACTAAGGCAAACGCTTAAGGTACTCAGCCGATTTTATTTTGGAAACCAGCTCAAGCACGGCACACCTCGGCTTGGCTGTTGCCTATTGCATGCAAAATCGCGACCTATCTTAGCTAACCTAACTAACTATTAATATATGTATGAATTGTTGAAACGTATATGTGTACCAAGCATATACGCCTCAACAACTCCTCCATATGGATATATATTTATTATCGGAGAATTGTATAAAAAAACAACATTAGGCTCTAGGGTCACGTGATGATGGAGTGTGCCACAAACAGCATCGAAAGATGTTTTTTTTTTTCTCGAACTGACTACGCTATTGACCTAGCATGATCTTCACAGCATCACCGGAAAGAGTTATTGAGTATTATGGGTATTAGTTGCCATAACATAGGCATTTGTTACAGCATCTTGACAACCGTTTTCGGGCGAAGCTAAGATATATAACTTCGGGAATGATATCTCATCAGCGACTCTCCTGATGAACCTAGGAAGAAGAGGAACAATGTGGCTGATACCTTCGTTGGAATGAAAGCCTCTAAAAAATAATAATAGATCGAATGTGCGTTTAGAAGCGGTAAAAGTGAAACTAATACCCGTTTTCACCAACGTTCCCTAAATTTAAGGGACACTTAAACCACGTTTAAGTGACCACCTAGGGAGATTTCGTTTTCACCAACGTCTAACTGCCACCTAAAACCCTAAGGGTTACCTAAATTTTAAGGGTCGTAAATTCGATCCCTTAGCGCTAAGTGATGTTTATTTTAGGAACATATCATATTGAATTTATAGTTAATTCCTCTATATGTCATGAATTGAAGAGATGTTTAAGTTTTTCGTAACTTTGGTAACTAAAGAAACCGGGAAATTAATTATCAGAAGTTTCTTATCATGACGATGTGTTTCTATACATCTGTAAACTTTATCCGTGTATTGTTTTGCCCTATTTGTAATTTCATACGTTGTTTCTATTTGTGTGTATAAAATATAATTGAAATTCATTTCTTCCATGGTCCACATCGAAATCTCTGACCTAACTTATGTGAATTCAATGTTAACATATCCAACGATAAACAAATATTATTTCTGATATGAAACACAAAGTTGGGGTAAAAAAACACGTACGTGATACCTAATTTTTTAATTAGGCTAGTATTCTTTTTTACATTTATCTTTACTTTTTAGTATACAATAACTAAAAGTAACTACTACACAATAAGTAATCAAAAATTTTTTTTTTTTCGAGATGTCTACGCTATTGACCTAGCAAGGTCTTAACAGCTTCACCGGACTACTAAGGCGAGCGCTTAAGGCACTCAGCCGATTTTATTTTGGCAACCAGCTCAAGGGTGCACGGCACACCTCGGCTTGGCTGTTGCCTGTTGCATGCAAAATCGCGACCTATCTTAGCTAACCTAGCTAACTATTCATATATGTATGAGTTGTTGAAACGTATATGTGTACCAAGCATAAACGCCTCAGCAACTCCTTCATATATTTATTATCGGAAAATTGAGAGTTTTTCAGTTCGACGAGGGAAATAAGTAAACCCTTCCACTTTCATGTGTAAGCGTGTAGGCGTGCACGTGTGTGGGGGTGATCGTGTAGTGTTGTAGCAGTGATGTATATTTGTGTGTCACCGTATCGCGCAAGCAACGCACTCAAGGGCTCCCTGCCGAGGGATCGAACCTAGGCTTGAGCCGCTGCCGTGGGAGGCCTAATCGGGTAACTAATCAAAATAATAGATTATCATCACATTAAATTTTACTCGACATGCACTGACCGGACCGCAACATTCAGTAGGTACATATTTAAAACAGGCCCCCAATAAAACTAAACGATGATCCCAGTGCCAAAACAACAATTGACAAAACTTAAAATAGAAAAACAAACAGTATACTGACTGTTTCTTTTTAAATAAACTTGTTTTGTGTACTCGTTTTATTTTAAAATGGTATTTGTATTGTATTCATAAGAATTTCATAAAACTATTGCTTTGAAATCGTTACCAGCACATGTTCCGCCTGCTTCAATATCGGCTTGACGAAAAAACTGACGCTTAACTAAGTGCTTCCTTAGTAGGTATCATGGTGAAAACGAAATAAGTTAAGTAGCTGATTTAGGGGCCACTTTAGCTTAAGGATCCCTTAGTTAGGGGTAAGTTAAGGGAGCGTTGGTGAAAACGGGCATTAATCTACTTCTTCCTAGCCTTTTCCCGGCCTGGTGCCAGGGTCCGCTTTCCTACTTAAGTCATTCCACTTTGCCCGGTCTTCGGGATTCTTTTTTGTGAAGTCATATTACTTTATGGCCCTCAACACGTCCAGCTAGCGTTTTTGGTCCTATTTCAAGTTTTCCATATTAGATGATCGGTTTGTGATATTATAAGAAGCGATTGCCGTCTAACCTTCAAAACTCCAAGGGGAATCGCATTCGTCATGACCTTGTGTGTTGTCTATCATGGTGCACCACAAACAGGTGAGCTTGACTAGGGTCCGTGAGGTGTTGTTTAAACCCCTTACATCCCAAGCTGAAACTTGGTATTCAGATTAGTTTTTTTAAATATTATAGGTAGCAAACAAACAGGCGGGCCACCCGATGGTAAATGATCACCACCGTTCACATACATTAGCAACACAAAGTTTTTAAGAGAATGGCACATACACGTCTCTCTTTCTCTGTTTCTCTTTCTTTATATATTTCGAGTACATTAAGAATATAGTATAAAACATGGAGTCTAGTCTCCATGGTATACAGGAGGAGTACGACGGTAGATTAAACAGGCGACAGCCCAAGCCGAGGTGTGCCGTGCACCCTTGAGTTTGTCGCCCAAACATCCCAAATCGGCTGAGTGCCTTTAGCGCTCGCCGCAGTAGTTCGGTGAAACTGTAAAGACCTTTCCAGATCAACAGCGTTTTCATTTCGAAAAATAAACGACGGTAGAGTAGTATAGATGCCGTTCGTTGCGAACCATCGTATAAAAAAGAGAGGAAAGATCCGGAAACTATATAGAAATGCATTCTATCTCATTCTCTCACAGCCTAAAACCTACATATACATTTATAGCTATCTCTTTTTCGTTACACATTTTCGTTTTATAAATTCCAATTAACACCGTAACAAAAGACACTTCAAAAAATAAAGTACTAGGTAGTTTTAGGCATAACTACCATTGCATGTACGTCAGAGGTAACATTTGTTAGGTTCAAGATAATATATACACATAACTACTGACCTTACCTTGTTTACAATGACACAGAATTCAATAGTGTTAATAATTCTAAGAATTTACACAGCCAATGATAACTGATATGAGAGATGCCCTTGTAATTCACGACCGTGCTGAATAAATATGATAAAAACGCAAAAAAAAGTTACACATAAAGTATAATGTAACCTCGGAGTCGATGAACTCGTAAGGTCAAAATATCAATGACAATGTTGCTACTAGGTATTGTACATTTTTTATGTGAAAATTTTGTAGCGGCGGGTTAGACCAACTGCTGGTGTGGAGGCTTCAACAACGGGCAACACTGTTGTCATAATTACAACTGTTATCAGCCTGAAACTTGGAAAACGATGTGTGCTAATTTTAATATATACATATAATAAGAATGTAGATTTATCGTGAATAAAAAAAAAGACTTTTTCGATTTTAGAGAAAAAAATTGTTGCAGGTGTCTAAGAATATGTATTAGAATACATTTCAATCATTCTTAAAAATGTCTGTCTGTCTGTTTGCACGAACACGTATCACTGCTAAAGTACTGCCTTCACAAAAAAATCTCAGCAAGAAAATCGTAAAGCATACCCTTGGACGTAACTTAGTCTTGGTTTCATTAAAATCGGTCCACTCTATCAAAAGTTAATGTAATTTTAATGACGACGGCGTAAGTACGAGAGAAAAGTAGACAAGTAAATAGACTTACATTCAGATGATTTTATTAAACATTGTTTTTACATAAGATTATGCAGACGAAGTCGCGGGCAAAGCTAGCTGTAAATATACCGAAAGAAATACGGAAAAGGGTACCCAATTTATAATCTGAAATGAGAAACTTAAATCTAGGCTTATCTTTAAATGTCACTGATGATTTATATTTAAAAAATACTTTGAAAATATAGAATAATATTTCATTTTGATTGATTTATTGTCAGTCAGAAAAAAAAACCATTTTTATTCCATTAACAAGCGGACAGTCTAAATCTAGTAAAATATTTTGTTGTAATAAAGGATTTTTTTTCGTGAAATGCATTTCCACCTTTTTAGTAAATATTTTTCCATCTTCTTCTGTGTATAATCTATACTAATATTATAAAGAGGTAGTTTGTGACGTTATAGGGGGTAATCTCAGGAACTACTGGTCCGATTAGAAAAACTCTTCCACTGTTATATAGCTCATTTATCGAGGGGGGTTATAGGCTATATATATATATATTATTACGCCAAGACCAATAGGAGCGGAAACCAATGAAGAATGTTTCAAAATCGAGTTTTTTCCTCTAGAGAGCTTCCGCTGCGTGTCCACGTTAACCCAAAGTAAGTACTTCACGAACGAAGTCACCCGATTAGGCCCCCCTCGGCAGCGTCTCAAGCCTAGGTCCGTTCCCTCGGCGATTTTTTTTTTCGAAATGACTACGCTATTGACCTAGCAAAGTCTTAACAGCTTCACCGGACTACTAAGCTTATCGGAAAATTTGGAGTTTTTTCAGTTCGAAAAGGGAAAAAATAAACCCTTCCACTTTCAAGTGTAAACGTGGAGGCGTGCACGTGTGTGGGGGTGATCGTGTAGTGTTGTAGCAGTCTATATTTTGTGGCACCGTATAGCGCAAGCAACGCACTCAAGGGCTTCCTACTGAGGGATCGAACCTAGGCTTGAGCCGCTGCCGAGGAAGGCATAATCAGGTGTGCGGGAGCGAAATTTACCCCCAGACCATGGTGGCGTGATCTGTGGTTACGCGGGCGTGGGCATGAGCACGCTCAGTTTGGAGAGTAAAGAAAGTGCTTTAGGGCGCCCCTCTCTACTTTCTACGGCGCACCCAGGGTGTCGCTGCGCACAGCTTGGGAACCTCTGGGCTAGACAAAAGTTGAATGACCTTATTAATTACATCCATTTTAGTACACAAATATAAAATCGAGAAAGGAATAGTAGTAAATGTGCAGAATTTTTCAGTGTGATATTTCGAAATATTGTAATATTCCAATAGTTTAAAGTCTTAACCGTTAGTTATAAAAAAAATATAGGCAATTATGAAATTACAAAATTAGCAAAAATGTTCACAAAAGAATAAAATTCTACACAACACAAAAATTAAATAGCACCTAGTGTATCATTATGGCCCATTATTTTGTCCTTGGATTTTAGAATATTTTAATTTTAGCCCCTCGCCGGCGAAACTATTACCGGGGCCCCGTTTGATCCCACCGAGAGACCTTCGATTTCACGAAAACGCTAACAAAAAAATATTTTACCAGCCAAATCCCTTTATTCTGTTGGACTTTTTACTTACGTTTCACGTATTGGTGACCGACGGGTCTCTGAGAAAAAAAAATGACAACGTGGTTCCGTACAAAAATCTTTATTGTTTTTTTAAATAGTGTAATAACGAATACTTTGATAAATTAAAAGCTAGTTGGTGACCTGTGTATGTGCATTGTCAAATTAATTTTATTTTCTACATATCTTCTGATAAACAAACTGGGTCCCTCTTGCTGCGTTGATCGTTCAAAGGAATGACAAAAGGTCATTCGAAACTAGAAAATAGGTAACCTACAGCAATGACTAATTTAACAAGACTTGGTAGAGCCTTAAATGAACTGTATATATCTATACTAATATTATAAAGAGGTAAAGTTTGTGATGTTGTAGGGGGTAATCTCAGAAACTACTGGTCCGATTTGAAAAATTCTGTCAATGTTATATAGTTTATTTATCGAGGATGGTTATAGACGATATATCATCACGTTGAGACCAATAGGAACGGAGCACAAATTAAGAATGTTTAAAAATTGAAGTTGTTTTTTTTTTTCTTAAAAATTTCGGCTGCGTATTAGTATTAGCCCGAAGTAACTATTTCACACGAACGAAGTCGCGGGCAGAGGGTAGTACAATATATAGTTGTATATAGATAATAAATAATCTACGTTCTCCTCCAGGCTAACTCTATGACAGATTTAATTACAGTCGATTCAGCTATTCACTAATAAAAATTAATAAATATACGGACAGTGTTATTTTAGTATCTATAATGTGTTAAGTGCTTGAATATTTTGGATTATATAATTCATATTAAATGGAACAAAAAAAGATCAGAAAGTATTTTAAAAACATAAAATAATAAGGTCCAGTTCGACAATGAGAAGTTCGAATCCAAAGATACCTCGAGTTTTGTATATTAAAGAGTGCATGTGATATTTAAGATTGTAACCTAAGTAATTGACGTAAAACCTTAATTCAAACGACTACTGCTTTATTTAACAGTTAGAGTCGCTTTTAAAGTAATATAATAGTGTAAATTAATGTATATTGAGGATAAGGATGTCTGGAAGGAATGCCATTCTGCGATAGTTGTCCAATTGAGGCTGCTTAAATCGTTAGACTAGCAAAGTTAACTGTGAAACCGGAGATACGACTAATTGTGTACAATAATCATAGTAAGACTAAATATATTAAAGAATTCCAATTTTACAAATAAAATAGGCGAAATAAAACATTACACAACAACCAAAAGGTTATGGTATCTATGTAAATAAAAAAATAGTGCGTGAAGTCCCTCCACGTGGAAGAAGTGAAACTTCGTAATGTGTAAATGAAAATAGGAAGGGGTAGAAACTGATATTTAGTGAAATCATATTGTTTATTTAAGACAAACTTTATTAACATTGCTTACAACTCACAATTGATCGCATCTTTTAATTATCGTTTTCGAGTGGGAAATTACATTACTATTACATTTATAATGGGATTATGTTAATTAAGTGAGATATGAAATGTTCGAATTCTATTTTCTCAATATTTCTTGTAAAAACTGCATCAATGCAACACAACAGACCTTTCATACCCTCTCAATAGTAGCGTTAAACGTTTAACGCAACCTTGTTGGAAGTTGCATTAGAAGTTTCACTTTAAAACTAAATTGTTTTATTTCACAGGAGGCAAACGAACTGCCGGATCACCTGATAATAAGTGATCACCGCCGTCTATAAACACTAGTACCACCAGGGGTGTTGGAAGTACGTTGCCAGCGTTTTTTTTGCGAAAAGTCGGGAAGAGGGACGAGGAGAAAAGAGGGAATGGGAGATGGGCTTCTGACGCTGTCACTGATCGAACAAAATGCAACAATGCAAGCACTGATACTTCACGTCAGTGTTTCTAAGGGTCGGGTGGTAGTTTTCCAGGCGAGCAAACCCATTTATACTCAAACCAATAATAGCTTCATTGTGGCTCTACCACATACAGTATACACGCGCATCACTTCAAAACTCTTGCACCTACTTGACTAATTAGTTTTTGCTGCATTTATAATGTAAGAAAATGTTAGAAAATTCGTACAAAAAAAAACGAAAGATGTTGATTTAAGTGTCTCGATGTAAAAAGTATATGAGACCGAAGACGATTGATAAGCGTTCAATTGTTCAGTCGTCATTTAATTTAATAACATTATCGTACATTACTCGATTTACATTATCAACTTATTAATCACTAGCCTCTGTCCCCGACTTCGTTCGCGTGGAACAGATACTATAGGCTAACGCTAACACGCAGCGGAAGCACTCAAAAGAAAAAAAAAAACCTAATTTTAAAATATTTTTCATCTGTGCTCCGCTCCCATTGATGATATATGATGTTGATATCTATATCTATAGCCTATAACCATTCTTGATATGAATGAGCTATATAACTCTGAAATAAAAACAGTGCGAAACAAAGCCGCTATGGTCTTGGGTCGCCTCCATCCGTTGCTTTGTCATAAGAGTAAGATGTCCCTCAGACACAAGCTCACTTTGTATAAGACGTGTATCCGTCCCGTGATGACATATAGCTGCCCCGTTTTTGCGCATATGTCCAAAAATAACTTTCATAAGCTGCAGGTTCTCCAAAATCGTGTTTTACGTAAAGTAACCGGCGCCCCGTGGTACATCCGGAGATTCGATCTCCATAAAGACCTAGAGATCCCTTCTATCTGGGCGTACGTAAAATCACTTACGACTAGTTATTTTGAAAAAGCCGCGAATCATCCCAGTCCGTTAGTGGTATCCGCCGCACAATACAAACCCGTATCGAACGCTGCGCATTATTATAGACGTCCGCGACATATTTTAATCGACCCTCCTGATGAAATAACGGCAGTGAACGATCAGTACCAGCCTGTCTCTCCAAACAGAACGTGTTCACGCCCACGCCCGCGTAACCACAGATCACGCCGCCGTGGTCTACGAGTAAATTATGCTCCCGCACACCAGATTAGGCACCCCTCGGCAGCGGCTCAAGTCTAGGTTCGATCCCTCGGCAGGGAGTCCTTGAGTGCGTTACTTGCGCGATACAGTGACATAAAAATTTACACCACTGCTACAACACTATACGATAACCCCCACACACGTGCACATCTACACGCTTACATATGGAAGTGGAAGGGTTTTATTTTTTCCCTTATCAAACTGGAAAAACTCTAATTTTTCGATAAAAAAATATATGGAGGGGTTGTTGAGACGCATATGTGTACCAAGCATACACGCCTCAACAACTCAAACATATATGAATAGTTGGCTAGGTTAGCTAAGTCAGGTCGCGAGTTTGTATGTAACAGGCAACAGCCAAGCCGAGGTGTGCGGTGCACCCTTGAGCTGGTTGCCATAATGAAATCGGCTGAGTGCCTTAAGCGCTCGCCTTAGTAGTCCGGTGAAGCTGTTAAGTACCTTGCTGGGTCAATAGCGTAGATATTTCGAAAAAAAAAAAATGTTGAAAAATGAATAGAAGTTTAAAATATAATTATTTTGCAGGTGGGAGGACACTACTACATTGTTTGACTGGATCTCGACCACCATACACTTGTCGTAACACCTGCCATAGTGGCACGCCTTGACGTGCCGCGTTCCGGGTTCAGCCTGTGTATATTCAGTTGCTGAGAGGCTTTCGTGGCAGTAGGAAGCACTTTTGCAGGTTGGCATGATGGCGATAACTGGCATTGTTATTTAATACTAATAGCCGATTTATAGACTGTACTGTATTTTCCATCAGGAGCTGTAATTTTGCCGAACCAGTTTAAAAAAAAAATCGAAGGGTTTATTTGGCGTGAAATGCCCCATATAGATTATAATGAATAAGCACCTGGGCGACCAAACCAAGCTCGGTTCTTTAAAAAACATTTTAAAATTAAAATAAACTGTTAGGTTTGCCTCACAAAATTATCATTTTTTACAACATAAAAAATTATATACACTCGGATTCGAACTGCGATTACACGGATTTTCGAAGCAACCAATTTTCATCTGAGCTATTTTTGTTTTGACAGCGGCGGCGAAATTTACCGTCATATTAAAGCTATATTTTTTCATTGCCTGAAATCTCAGTTAAAAAATTTTTCTATGAATAAAATCTAGCTAGGTCGATTTATCGTCCCCGAAACTACCTACATACTAAGTTTCACGGAAATAGATGACAGCGTTTCCGAGATCCTGAATATATAAAAATATACAAGAATTGCTCGTTTAAAGGTATTAGATAGATAGATAAATATTAATTAATATACTTTTTTTTTTTTTTTTTTTATATATCAAAGGAGGCAAACGAACTGGTGGGTCACGTGATGTTAAGTGACCACCACCGTCCATAGACACTAGCGACATCAGAGACGTCGCAAATGCGTTGCCAGCCTGTATATGGGAGAAGCGGGAGGGGAAGGAAAGGGAAAGAAGGAAAGAGGAAGGGACGTGGGCCTCCGGCTCTCTCACTGACCGAACGAAACACAACAATGCAAGCACTGTTATTTCACGTCGGTTATCTGTGAGAGGGGTGGTACTACCCCAGAGGAGCCGACCCATTCATGCTGATACCAAAAATAGCTTCAGCGGGGCTCTACCACCTACAAGACCTACTAAGAAAGCCTCGTATCCTTTCCAGTACGAAATCTGGCAAACTTAAACTCTACTATAGTGAATTTAAACTGGCAAGTGTCTAAAATTATTCAAATCTCCTCTTTCGCTCATTCGCTTCGATGTACCGGTATGTAAATTGAGACACACTATCAAATATATCAAGTTATTATGACGCTTCCTACGTCGGAATTAGAACAGAACAATTGACTATCTAGGTCGATAGAATCAGTTGAATAGGTTTCGGTTATAATAAGTGGCAGAATTATGTTTGTCGGGCGGCTGCGGCCTCGTGTCAAGGTCTCATTTAGATGACGAAGGTAGCACGTCGTAGTAGAAGCACGTCACAAGTTATTACTTAGACAAATAGCGTACATTTCATATTTTGTTATATCCCTGTTATTTAAGAGTTAAGCACATCATGGTCCTCTGTTTCGGTGCGTTGAGCGGTTTTTTGTAGGAGATAAATTTAAAGTTTTCACGACAAAAACCTGATATATACTAATATTATAAAGATGTAAAGTTTGTAAGGTTCTAGGAGGAAATATGTCGATCTACTAAACCGATTTTGAAAATTCTTTACCAATAGAAAGCCACGTTATTTATGAGTGTCATCGACTATATATTAACCCGAAAAATGAGATGACTTTTTTGTGGTACTCGGATTAGTAAAGTCGGTGAAAAAACGGTCTAACGAAAACGTTTTTTACGACCGCTGCCTTAACGATGGGAGATATATGCATAAGTTCTAGGGAAAAGTTATAGAGCTAGATAATGCCTATTACCGAACCGAATTAACTTTTACCGAAGTGAACACGGGTTAGCTAGTAATACTTATAAATATAAAATAATATCCTCCACTAACATTTAGTCCTTATGTCAATAAAATCATTCCACTCTATAAAAAGTTATTGTAATGCTTTTTTTTTTTCGAACTGACTACGCTGAGGACGATCTCCCGCGCGGCTGCGACGTTCCGCCGGCGCATTTTCCTTGGGCTGCCCTCCAGAACCTTACGCGGTTTTAGTTAACTCGTTATTGTAATGCTAGCGAGAGTAAGTACTCCAGAAGAGTAGGTAAGTAAATGCATTTTGTACAAATAACAAAGTATTTTATAGTATATCTGTATAGCTAAAAATAATATAGATCTATTGTTATATCAGTCAATATATTTTTTTTGTTTTATTATTAAAATAGTTGATATTTAAAAAAAATACAATATATTAAACGATGCAGATTAAATTGCAAATATCATCTATTAAACAATACTTAGCTTAAAAGACATGTATTCAACAGACTAAAACACGCAAAGGTAAAAAAGAAATGTACAGTTAGGCCGCAATACGCGCGAACGCCACCTCTGAGAGCGACGGAAAGCAAACATGGATCTATTTTAAAGCGCATAGTTAAAACAAACTAAATTAGTATAACGTAAACAATAACACAATGAAAAATTTAACGTAAGAACAAAGTTAAGTAATTACATGATAATTATTAAATGTATAGTTCAAAAGAGAGAACAATTAACTGGGACATAACAAAAGAAATTATTAACAAAAGAGAACACAAAGGAAAATAACAAATTTGTCTATTACTTTCCAAGTTATTACCGTCATAAAATTGTATTTTAAGTTATGTATACAAAGCACAAACTCACTTCGACTTTAACGAGATTAAAATCTAAATATAGGTACTTGATTGCGATCAATCTAATGCTCAATTATCACCCAATTAGATTTTATTAATCATTTCACGGAATCGTTTTATAGCTCTCATTCAATGGCTCCGCAGAAAGATTCGCCAGCGTCAAACAACATATTATTATGTAAACAATATTAAATACGATGTGTTTAATATTGTTTTCTATGTTATCCAGTATTTAAATAATTATTCAAGTATAATATATTACCTTAGTCAAATCATGTAAGGAAATTTTGTTGCAACTCGAAATACTTGTACGAAATACTATAATTTCAGATACATTTGTGCATAATTATCGAACTATATTACGTAAAATGCCACCAAAGTTACAAAGCAAATTGTACAATGAGGTTAGTTTATGAATAAAATCGAAATATATCTAAAAATTGTAACTACATAGTAATATTTAATGTGATATCTATTTAAATTAATAAAAGTAACATCTATAGTAATATTATAAAGCGATAAATTTGTAATGTTGTAGGGGGTAATATCTGAATACACTAAACCGATTTTAAAAATTCTTTTACCAATAAAAGCCACGTTATTTGTCAGTGTCATAAGTTATATACTAATACCAAAAATGAAAAGGCTTTTTTGTGGTAGTCGGATTTGCAAAGTAAGTCGGAGAAAAACAATCGAACGAAAACGTTTCTTACGAACGCTGCCTTAATGACGTGAGATATATGATTGAATTCTAGAGAAAAGTTATAAAGCTTCATAATGCCTACAAAAAAGTCACAGCATTTTTCTAACTTTTATATTTAAGTAACAAAAAGTCGTTTTTATATTAAAAAATAAATTTAGTCGTGAAGTGATGTTTATTGATCATATTATCAATAATAATTATGAATTCTTCTCAAAATACATAGCACTCAGTACTAACCGAAGCACACTCATAATTTCATCACAAGTAAAAATGTTTACCGTAAAATGTGATGTCCATTGAAAAAAAACATTGATACTGGCAAACGCTTCTGCGGAGCCGATACAAGAAGAGAAAAAGATTAGCGAAGAGGTCATCTCGCAAAAGGAGGCGGAGGAGAGGGCCCGGGAGGTAGATCCTCTAAGTGGCCGTCTCCGCCAACAGAGGACCGGCAGGAGGAGGCGGTGCTTTGCCCAACTCCTCCTGCCACCGTAGCCGGACCTGAGGGGATACAGCCGGAGGGCTCTTCCCTTGATTGCACAGGTCCGGCGGACGAGGGGAGGCAGCTGGTGTGTACCCAGTCTGCCTCTTAATAGGTAGGAGCCCGGCGGCTACCTTCCGCCGGGCGGACCGTTGGGGCGGCTCTACAAGGCTGATTAGTCAGAACGATCCCTTGCCGCCCTAACAACACGGTCTGACGGTACACCGTGGGGTTTTAGTCCGTGCGAGTCGGACATAACCCACCCTCTCCCCCGGGAGGGTGGGTATCCATAATGGATTTCCCCACGTTATAAAAAAAAGGGTTGTGAATTAAACTTCTAAACAACAAGAAAACAATAATCAAGTTTACCCTCCGTCTATAGATTTTTTTTTCCCCGAACTGACTACGCTATTGACCTAGCAAGGTCTTATTAGCTTCACCGGACTACTAAGGCGAGCGCTTAAAGTACTCAGCCGATTTTATATTGGCAACCAGCTCAAGGGTGCACGGCACACCTCGGCTTTGCTGTTGCCCGTTGCATGCAAAATCGCGACCTATCTTAGCTAACCTAGCTTTCATATATGTTTGAGTTGTTGAAACGTATATGAGTACCAAGCATATCCGCCTCAACAACTCCTCCATATATTTTGACGTGACAACGTCTTATAAATTGGTTTGCCGGGTGACACTTCAAGAAACTGCGTTACGCTCCGCTCACGTTATGCGCTCACAATGAGAGCGAGTGAGAGGCACGCGTCCCTTCCACTCGGGCATGGTTAGCCCGCCTAAGAGCGAGAGAGACTACTATACGAAAATTATTTTACCACTCAAAGTCGTTGTCACGTAAAACTTTCGCCCGTATACCGACTTTACAGGCAACCAATTTTTTTGTCGGAAAAATTGAGAGTTTTTCAGTTCGATAAGGGAAAAAAAGTTATCAAAAATAACCCTTCCACCAAAATGTGTAGCGTGTAGGCGTGCACGTGTGTGGAGGTGATCGTGTAGTGTTGTAGCAGTGATGTATGGGTGTGTCACCGTATCGCGCAAGCAACGCACTCAAGGGCTCCCTACCGAGGGATCGAACCTAGGCTTGAGCCGCTGCCGAGAAAGGCATAATCGGGTGTGCGGGAGTGAAGTTAACCCCGAGACCGCGGCGGCGCAATCTGTGGTTACGCGGGCGTGGGCGTGAGCACGCTCTGTTACGAGGGACAGGCTGGTACTGATCGTTCGCTGACGTGATATCGTCGGGAGGATCGGTGAAAATATGTCGCGGACGTCTTTTATAACGCCCAGCGTTGGTCACAGGTTCGTAATTCGCGGCGGATACCACTAACGGACTGGGATGAATCGCGGCTCGTTCGAAATAGTTAGTCGTGAGTGATTTTATATACGCCCAGATAGACGGCATCTCCAGGTCCCTGTGGAGATCCGCCTTCCGGACGAACCAAGGAGCACCGGTGATTTTACGCAGAGCCCGGGTCTGCAAAACCTGAAGCGTTGAAGGGACAGTTTGCTCTTCTGATAGAGTAAATAATGGAGGCGACCCAAGACCATAGCGGCTTTGTCTCGCACTCTCTTAATATGGGGATCGAACGTTAAACGGTTGTCTAAAGTGACGCCGAGATACTTGATCTCGGTGGTCCAAGGTATCTCGGAATCGTATAGTCTTATGGGCTTTAATTTGTTAACGCGATATCTAGGATCGAAGAGTATCGCGGCACTCTTATCGGGGTTAACACCTATACGCCATCGAAGAAACCAATTACCGAGTGTGCTAACGGCTTCTTCGATGCGATCTCTGAGAACACTCGGACGCCAGCCATAGGCGTAGATGACTGTATCATCAGCATAACAACATTCCTCGACTCCCGGGAGCTTAGGTAGGTCGCTGATGAACAGGTTGAAGAGGGTGGGCGCGAGTATTGAGCCTTACGGCACACCTGAGCGTATCGGACGGGACCGTCTATAGATGTTTTACATCAAGAAAAATATGTTAAATGGCAATGCAGTTTAAGATGGTAAACATATTAAGCATAAGATGGAACCGGCTCGCAAGTTCAGCTCCCGGAACACACCAACAGGTGTTTGGCAACAAATTAATTCTTTAGTGGTAGTCTAAATGGGGTCAAATCACCGACCCTCCTGATTCAATCACGTCAGTAACGATCAGTACCAGCCTGTCTCTCCAAACAGAGCATGTTCACGCTCACGCCCGCGTAACCACAGACCACGTCGCCGTGGTCTGGGAGTAAATTTCGTGCCCGCACACCAGATTAGGCCCCCCTCGGCAGCGGCTCATGCCTAGGTCCGTTCCCTCGGCTTGGAGCCCTTGAGTGCGCTGCTCACGCGATACAGTGACACAAAACCTTACACCACTACTACAACATCAGACACATCACCAATACACACGTGCGCGTCTACGTGCTTATACGCTGTTTTCTTTTTCAGATAAATTACCGACAAAGAGTTCAAGCCTTATTTTTCCCTATCCTATATAGTTTAGAGGAATTTTTCCGACACAAAATGCATATAGGAGATGTTGAGGAACGCATGCTTGGTACACATGCTAAATATACGTATATGAGTTATTGAAACATGCATGTGACCTACAGCATATCGTTTTCAAGATATTTTGTATAAGGCAATGCTTCATTATTAGCAGAGATCCGAACCTACGTCGCTTGACGCAGTATCGGAACACGTCTTTAAAGTAAGAAAGAAAATATCTTATTGAAGCAAGCACACAAACAATGCAGTTATCAAAAAATTGTAGCCGCAAAGATGTATATGACAAATACATTAATATTTAAAAATAAGTTTTTATACAATGGGGAGGCACAGGCAAATCTAATCACACATGGTGCTAGCATCGCTGGTTCATGTCAACGAGTTGTCAACAGGTACTTGTCAATGCCAAATAAGTGTCATCGTGCTAATTTAACCTTACCTTGTTCTACGCTATTTGTATTAGTACGTTTTTTAATTAATAATCATGTATTCTTTAATGACTGTAGTCAGTTTAAAAAAGGAGTTAAAGAATAGAAATGTTTCCTTAACCCGACAAAATTTGATCTTATACTTATCTATTTATATTCTATATTATCTATATTATATTCTTATCTATGAATGTACGTATTTGACACAAGCATGACAATACGCTACAACCACCGACCACAGACTACTAGTCGTACAGGTACCACCGGCTGTGCCCCACCTAGCGGGATAAATAAGCAGTGTACCTACCCATTGCGTTGAAATGTTTCATCGCATATCTTTCTAATGTGTCATGCGGCCATTTTTAAATTCGCCATTTTTCTTTTGTTTCATTTACGGGCATTGTCATCGGGACTGAAGAATAATGCAAAATTACAAAGTCTTAGGTCTAAAGACACTAGTTCTAATTCAGCTTCAAGCTTTGACCTTGACAAATTAACAAATTTTGCAAGTTAAATAAAACCTTGTAGTATTATTAAAAATGTAAACAAAATATTATCATTATGCCGTATTACTTTTATAAGACACATAATTCAACATAGTATTTTTTTTCGAACTCACTTTTTTTTATATATCATATAGGAGGCAAACGGACAAGCGGCTCACCTGATGTTAAGTGATCACCGCCGTCCATAGACACCAGCAACAAGAGAGGAGTTGCGAGCGTTGCCAGCCTGTGTTTAGAGAGATGGGGGGAAAGGAGAGAAGAGATAAGTGGAAGGGAGAGGGCAAGTGAGGAGAAGGGGAGGTGGGTTTCCGGCACTCTCACTGACCGAATGAAACGCAACAATGCAACCACTGTTACTTTACGTCTGTTTTCTGTGAGAAGGTGGTAATACCCCGGACGAGCCGACCCATTCATGCTGAAACATTGCTTCAACGTGGCTCTACCACCTATAAAATCTCACTAAGCTATTGACCCAACAAGTTCTTAACAGCTTCACTGGACTACTTAGGCACTTAGCCGATTTTATTTTGACAACTAGCTCAAGGGTGCAGGGCACACCTCTGCTTGGGCTATTGCCTAGTTCATGCAATTCGTGACCTATCTGAGCTAACTTAAGCTAAACCACATATTCGTACTTATATGAGTTATTGTAACATAAATGTGTACCAAGCGTACATACCTCAACAACTCTTATATATATTTTGTGTCTTATAATTGACAGAGCAGTAAAATATGCGATAGTAGGTGAGTGTGTTCGACACAACAGACAATTTTATATATAAGAAAAACATCTTTATTTCATAGAAAAAATACAATACAATTTCTAAGTGACTTGTCTGCTCAAGGGACGTTTTTTTATTAGTTTTTATTGAGGCCGTAAACGAAAGTGAACTTAGAAAGTTAAATGATAGTTTACAACTTGGAATTCTTTAGAACAGAGTACCTTTATTTATTATCTTATAAGCTTATAGCGCATTCGAACGGAATGTACGCTTAGCATGTTTTTTTTTTTTCAAATTGATGGTGCTTGACGGGCATTCATAGTTTCACCGTACTACTAAGGCGAGTATTTAAGGCATTCCGCCGCTTGGCAACAAGCTCAAGGAAGCCAAAGAGGCTGAAACTCGGCTTGGACGTGACATCATGAATTTGTCTGGACTAATCATGCATACAAGAATTAGTCAGGCACACATGTGTATTAACCGAATTTAAAAAATAAAGCCTTTCTACATGCCTGTGTGTGTGCACGTATATAGAGGTGTGTGTAATCTGTGTTGTGTTGTTGCGCTAGTGAGCGAAAATTTACACTGTCAGTGTATGTATTAAATGTAGCTAAAAGACTCCACTCCGGAGGACCGGAGCTAAGCTTGAGCCGCTTCTGAGAGTTAACGCGACGAGTGTGCAGAAGCGAAATTCACCGCCAGACCACAGTGACGTGATCTGTGGATACGCGGACATGAGCGGGGGTGTGCACTCTCTTTTTGAAGAGCTGGAGGGGTTATGTTCGATGTCGTTATTTTGAAACACTAGAACATTCTGATACCTCTCGACGTATAAATTACTAGTGGACCGCCCTGGCTTCACCTAAATGCAGTAATACTGGTCTCTTGAAAACACAAGCAGGGGTAGAATTATCAAAGTAATCGTCTTTTGTTTAATTAGGTAAATATTAAATAAAATACTTCACTTTTTCCGTCTTGGAGACAAATGTCATAACAGAATCCGCCTGCACGACTTCAGGATTTTGTATCACGTAAATCGGTGTACATTGACTAAAATTATTAAAGTTGGTATCTTTTGGGCTATTAATATAAAATTGGATACAACAAAGCATTCTAATAACATAAAATATGAAAACTATAATAGAAAATAAATGCACTATTACTATGACAATATGACACTATTGACATTTGACAGTGTATTTAACACCTGTATTAGTGAAAAACCATAAAGATTTAAGCGCCATACAAACGAAAATAGACCTTATGATGCAAAGGTTAGCAAACAGTTTGGCAGTATAAGGTTTAAAAAAATACTGGATTTATTACAAGATTTGAATAATTATAAATGATGTAATGTATAATCCCAATTATTATGCAAAATGTATTATTACATTATTATTTAATTTTTAAGAACTATTTTTTGTACTAAACCAAGAAATGTCCAACTTAACTATTGTATTTATACTTTTAGGTTAGAAAAAATATTTTACATTAAATACTGAACTAAATATACATTAAACTACTACAATATGAATATATCAAATTAAATATTGAATAATTTATACAAATGAATATGATAACAATAGTTTTCAGCCAATTAACTTTACTATTATTCTTTCTCCTTATTTCATATAAAACTTATTTCAAGAAAATATACAATATTTTATCGATCATAAAAAAAAAAAACGCAATATATTTTAAATTAGATATAATTTTTATGAAAATAATATCAAATACATGATAATATAAAAACCATATATAATCTGAATATAATTAAATATATTATTGTGACCATAGATTTATAGACTCATATGGTACATGTACTAAATGTCTTTGCCGATGGCGGGAAATTTAAATTTTTTTAAAAAAGTGCGCTGGGACCAATCTGTCCCAAAGCTAGTCTCCAGGTTAATCTGTCATTATACCGTTGTTCCAAATTATACAATTTGACGTAATATATAAATCTTATAAATTGCTTAATCCAAAACTTTTTTTTTTAAATTAAAATATCACAATAATGATAACCTACTTAACGTACAATAAATATATTTCCTTAATGAAGATCTGAACAAAAATATTATTCATAAATTGAAATTGTTTGCAAGATATCTGTATGTAATGAAACGTTTTTAAATGATGAGATTGAATTAAGCGAATGCTATTTAGAGTTGCTTGCATAAAAAACTTAAACCAGATGTTTAGCTAAAGATCGCTTGGTCACGCTTTTGTAATAAAGTATTTTAAATATGTGTTTAACAGGTTGAACATTTTAGGCACTGGTCAGTAAAACTCGTGTTATACACGTGTTCAATTATCACCTTTAAGAGAAAGTACTCGGACGACCGAGCCCAGCTCGGTTCTTTAAAAAACATTTTTAAATCAAAATAAACTTTTATGTTTGCCTCACAAAATTAACATTTTTTACTAAAAAATAATATATATATATATATATATATATACACTCGGATTCGAACTGGGGTTACACGGACTTTCGAAGCAACCGATTTCCATCTGAGCTAATTTGGTTTTGACAGCGCCGGCGAAATTTACCTTTATATTCTAGCTATATTTTTTCATTGCCTTGAAATCTCAGTTAAAAAAAGTTTTCAATGAATAAAATCTATAAGATCGATTTATCGTCCCCGAAACTACCTACATACTAAGTTTCACGGAAATAGATGACGCCGTTTCCGAGAACCTGAATATATACAAATATAAAAATATACAAGAATTGCTCGTTTAAAGGTATTAGATAGATAGATAGATTTAAACAGGCCGCAATTATGAACACCAATGCACAATACATTCTTGCTAAGTTGTAGTCTTTGTCGATAGTATTATACTTATTATTGAGGTTTTATACAATGTTATAATGAAAAAAACCTAACGGTACAACAGGAAATACTAATGGCCTCGTCAACTTACGGTTGTACAGGTGTTCAAATCTATTTGAATTGCAAATCTTTAAATTCCGCGAACAGCGAGTCTTTTAACAAACTTATCTTGTAATGTTTGTTATCAGAGATTATTACGAAAAATTACAACAAAGTGGCGTGATGTCTCTCTACGTAGGTGTAATACTGCTGTGAAGGTCATAAAATTCGAGTTCATTTTATAAAAATTAATTACGACCATCACATAACTGGTGTTATTACAAAAAGTTAAATACGTATTGAATACTTGCTTTATAAAAGTTTGGGTATTAACGTATGATATGCAATAACATCAATAAAGCAAAAATAATTAATAATTAAATAAACAAATTAGAAAAAAACAAATTTGCTCACGGATAGGTTTTTTTTTTCGATCTGACTACGCTATTGACCTAGCAAGGTCTTAACAGCTTCACCGGACTA
The DNA here is from genome assembly GCA_014332785.1 of Antheraea mylitta. Taxonomy (NCBI): domain Eukaryota; kingdom Metazoa; phylum Arthropoda; class Insecta; order Lepidoptera; family Saturniidae; genus Antheraea; species Antheraea mylitta. The sequence goes on from JACEII010000040.1 coordinate 171,030, forward strand.
CTTAGGGGAGTGCTTAAGGCACTCAAGTGTTATTACAAAAAGTTAAATACGTATTGAATACTTGCTTTATAAAAGTTTGGGTATTAACGTATGATATGCAATAACATCAATAAAGCAAAAATAATTAATAATTAAATAAACAAATTAGAAAAAAA
>JACEII010000040.1:176184-198900 GCA_014332785.1 Antheraea mylitta
TGTGTACCAAGCATATACGCCTCAACAACTCCTCCATATATTTATTATCGGAAAATTGAGAGTTTTTCAGTTCGATAAAGGAAAAAAAGTAAACCCTTCCACTTTCATGTGTAAGCGTGTAGGCGTGCACGTGTGTGGGGGGTGATCGTGTAGTGTTGTAGCGGTGATGTATATTTGTGTGTCACCGTATCGCGCAAGCAACGCACTCAAGGGCTCTCTACCGAGGGATCGAACCTAGGCTTGAGCCGTTGCCGTGGGAGGCCTGATTCGGAGTAATGAGTGCTATGTATTATGATAAGAATTCATAATTGTTGTTGATAATATGATCAATAAGCATCACTTAATGACTTAAATTATTTTTTTTTATATAAAAAATTACTATTTGTGACTTAAATATAAAAGTTACACATATGCTGTCGTTGACTTTTTTGTAGGCATTATCAAGCTCTACATTTTTTCTCTAGAACTCATTTATAATCTCTCATCGTTAAGGCAGCGTTCGTAAGATACTTAGTTCGACCGTTTTATCTCCGACTTACTTTGCAAATCTGGTCGTCCCATGTTTCAGACTTAGCAAAACCAGTAATAGTTTCTTAGGTAATAGTGTTAGGTTTTACAATAGAGTCCCAAAACATGTTACCGATTTGCCGGACTGCAAATTTAAGCGCCACGTCAAGCGGGTTTTAGTGTCAAAAGGATGTTATAGAGTGGATCAGTATGTGAACGATAGTGATGTCTGGAATTGACTCCTCTCTGTGCATCCACTATAAGGTATTGTATGATGTATTGGAAATATATGTAAAAAAATGTACCCGATCGCGTTTCTTGCCGGTTCTTCTCGATGGATGGATCGTTTTCCGAACCGGTGGTAGTTTTTGACGTTCATAAGCGCCTTATTAGGGCTTAAACTGAATAAAGTTTTTTTTTTTTTATCCGTTTAGCATAAAAAAGTCTTTTCATTTTTCGGGTTAATATATAGCTTATAACACTCATAAATAACGTGGCTTTCTATTGGTAAAATATATTTTTAAATCGGTGTAGTGGATATAGATATTACCCCCCACAACCTCACAAACTTTATAGCTTTATAATACTAGTATAAATTTATTTATTCTTTTGAAAATAAATCGACATTTCACGTCACTTTTGTCATATGTCAAAACGGCCGTCATAGCTTGCCGCTATCATAATATTCAGTTTATTACTAAGCACTATCTCTATATTCTTCCGTCTCTTCTAACGACATAATGAAAATAAAGGATAGAAATAAAACAACAGAATGACATTATACAACTTAACTGACAAATTTTAATACGTTCCCTTTTCTATATTACAATAATTTTGTACAAAATCAACATACAGCTGTCGAGTATACGTTTTCATAATTCTCTTCAATTCGATCTTATTCAAACATAATATATTAACGATAAAAAAAATGTAATATCAATAAAATTACGTATTACAGAGATCTTGAACAATTAGTAAGATGTAGAGTATGTTGTTCTAAGGAGATATTTTTGTAACAAAATTCAAGTTCTTTTTTTAATTTTATTTTTGACAATAAATCCTTAATATTATTACTAATATTACAAGCGTCGTGCGATCATTTCAATATTAAGCTTCGTGTGAATCAATATTCTAACAAGATGGCGGCTCCCTTGTTAGAACCTTCCAGGGAGTTTTTGTGGCATCTCAGAATTTCATGCTCCGTGGTATTATTTTCCATTCACTTCACTTATGCACAATAAATAACTATATTACGTAAAACACTACTAAATTTACAAAATATAGCGTCAAATAACACAAGATTACGATAAAATATAAAATCCACTACATGACAGACTAAAATCCCGCCAAAAACCCCTTCGCGTTGACTGATTTTATAGGTATAATTTATTTGGAAGAGGAAAAACTTATGGCTTCCCGTCACCGATGACATCGACGTGTTAGTGGCGTATTGCGTTTGCTGTAGCTATAACTGGTTTCAGAGTTAATGGATCAGCTCGCCCTCGGTACTACCACCCGACACACAGAAATACCGAAGTGAATTTACCGTGTTTGCATTGTTGCGTTTCGATCGGTCAGTGAGGAGTGCTTCAAAGGCCCACTTCCCCTCCCCTCCGACACAGACTGGCAACGCACTTGCGACTCCTCTGGTGTGGTTTAGGAGGAGTTCAGTATACACGTACAAATGAAATTTATATATAAAGATTTGACAAATACAATGAATTCCTTCACAGACTTTTTAATAAACAAAGTTATGTCTATTATATTTCAGTTGCGAAGAAACATCGCCTCACTGAACGTGTTTTATCGTCTCTATCATGGCGAGTGTTCTGAAGAGTTATTTAACCTTATCCCATCTTCTCCTTTCCAATACAGAACTATACGAGCCGGTACGCTTCTCCACAGGTTCACAGTAACAATCATAACGGCAAGAACGAGGAAGTTCGAAAATTCTTATCTTTGTCACACAGTGAAGATGTGGAATAGCCTCCCAGCCAGTGTGTTCCCTTCCTCTTATGACATGGGGTCCTTCAAACGAGGCGTGAAGAACCACATATGCAGGTCGGAATGCTAGCGATGACTGCCGTTATTTAACAGCAACAGTCACCGTTATCTGTGGACTGTACTGTACTTAACATCAGGTACTGTACAGTCATTTTACCGTACCAGTTTAAAAAAAAATCTTCATGTTAAAAATCACTACCGAACCTATATATAGTCTAAAGACATTACAAGATGAGCTTAACCAATTTCAATAGTTTTATTTTTTAAATTTCCTGATTCTATACACGAAGAAGTTCCAATTGTGCCATCCATAAGGTTTTTAGTTTTTTTTATAGTCTTCATTTTTTTCATGTACAATATTTGTAGATCTTGAAATATAACGTAAAACGCTTAAAATTGGACTTCGGTCATATTGAAATGTAACGGCACATATATTTAAAATATGTAGGAATTGAAACTTCAACAAAAATATTTTCTACAATTGCAATAGATTAATTGCCATTAGGAATAGTCACTATAATATAAGCGTGAATATATAATTTACAATATTCCCGTGAGATAATGGATATGTTCATTTCAATATTACATCTCAATTTTTGTAAGTAATTTTAAAGTAATGGCTCTTTATACAGGTAAAATTTTTAAAAATATTCTTATGCATTCTGCCACTTGTGTTTTATTTACAAAATATTCCAAATATTTGTAATATACGGACGAGGAAAATTAATGAATTAATTCTATATATAGGTAGCGCGGTTTTTAAGTATGTACATCGCGGTTATACGCCGTATTTGTGACGTCACAAGAACTAAGATGGCGTCCAATGTTTTTGTTGTTAATTCAAATTTTTTTCATTTAAATTAAAAATATGAGACAAAGCTTGATAATTGACTTTAGAATTCATTTAAAAATAATCTAAAATTATAAAATATATAAAATATATATAAAATATAAAATTATAAGTGGTTATGATTTTTTAAATTTCATTTACAAAACATAGTTCACAAAGAACCAAAGATCAAGAATAAATTCCATCCTCTTTTGTAAAACTACTGAATTTCATGATATAAAATTTACCACAGTATTATATTATCAAGGTATAAATTTGTTATCTGTAATTACTTTTATAGTCTTATTTAAATAAATAACGTAAGAAGTTTTTGGCGGGATATTATTAATCTGTCATATAGTGAATTTTATATTTTATTCATAATCTTGTAATATTTGACTCTATATTTTGTAATATTGATGGTGTTTTACGTAATATAGTACGGTTATTGTGCACACGTGAATTAGATGAATACTGAGATGTCGCAAAAACTCCCTGGAAAGTTCTAGCAAGGGAGCCACCACCTTGTCAGAACATTGGAGTTATCACAACATGCTTGTAATAGTATTAAGTTAAAGATACTACGAACTAAAATAACACAATCGTCTTTTCAATATTTAACCAAGTTATTTTATAGTTAATACTGTTTTTGTGATTGTACCTACTAATTGTTAGTGTAGAACGATTTTCCACTATAATGCATACTGGCAACCAACTGCGACATTGTCTGCATTTGTATGTTGTAAATGATTAATGCCGAGATTGCATCCAGTTGTCAAGATTTCTTCAAACTTATTAAACAGTTGTATTAATTTAACCACTTTAAGTAATATCTACATACAGTTTTGCTTATGTGTTATTGTTATGTCTAAGCTATATTAGTATAGAGTTTCGTCAACATGTGTTCATTATTTTTTGTGTGAAAGAGTAATAAATATCGATATATCTTGATAAATTTCCGCGTTTATAGAATCACCTTAGTGATGCTTAAATTCATTAGATTAATAAGAATAATTATTATAGATAACTTATGTAATCAATTTTTGAGGTTATGTATGCGTGATTCGTGAGATTTTGCACAGGAATTCTTTATATAGCAAAGACGAACCGAATTTAACTCCTCGACTGTTTTTTTTGAGACCCAGATCTCAAATTGGGGGATCATAGTTTTGAATATATAGACATTTTTTTATTATCATTTTACATTACATAATTGGTTACTGTTTGAGTTTCTCTGATTGTATAATAATTATGGTATTTTTTTTTAAACTTATTCTGCCAACTGTCTGTGGGTCAGTGCGTTATAAAGTTTACATTTGTTTGTATGGAACTTAACCTCTTATGATTTTGCGCAGTCCAAGGGTGAAGTTTCAAATTAATTGCAAACATTTAAATTCTGCTCATAACTGAAAATAAATTTCACACTTTTAGTTTACTTAGTAGTCAATAAATATTTGTATAGCTAGAGTTCCGTATGTATATATATATTTTTGATGTCTCGTACGTATATCATCTTGTCAGCGAGACGTATCGTGTCAATAAATCAATGTCTTCACTCGATTAGGTCATGGCATATTTTTTTCTCTTAATAACATATTACTATCTATATAGAGTACCTGGGCGACCGAGCCTAGCTCGGTTCTTTAAAAAACATTTTTAAATTAAAATAAACTGTTAGATTTCTCTTACAAAATTAGCATTTTCTATTTTAAAAAAAAATATAGAAAAGATACCTCTTTTACAATTATAATAATATTTTTTTAATTAAAATAAATTGTTACGTTTGCGCTACAAAATCTGCATTATGCATTATGCATTATCTGCATTTTTACAAAAAATAAAAAAAGATATCTCTTTTGCTGTCACTCGTATTCGAACTGGGGTTAGATGGATTTTCGAAGCAGCCGATTTCCATCTGAGCTACTTTTGTTTACACAGCGGCGGCGAAATGTACCTTTATATTTTTTTAATGCCTGAATACTCAAAAGAAAGTTTTCGATGGATAAAATCTAGCTAGATCGATTTATCGTCCCCGAAACCACCTACATACTATGTTTCACGGAAATCGCTGACTCCGTTTCCAAAATCCTGAATATATAACAATATCAAAATATATAAGAATTGCTTGTTTAAAGGTATTAGATAGATATAACAAAGTATTTAATTCAACTATATCTACTGATAGTGGATGTACGTTTGTCTGTTTTTGTGAATACCGTTTTGCTTTTTCATTGAAACTGCATGTTTTATTGGAATTAATTTGTTTTTATAGTAATTTTGTAATTAATACCAAACACTATATTTTATAATTACTGTTCATTCCCTATCAAAAAGCGAAATGATATCAATTCTATATAATACTTTAACAAGTCTTCTATACTTTCATAAATGTTTAGTGAAATGTACTTTGTGTGTCTTGAAAGAAAGTCTTTTAAAAAAAATTAAAGACTTAATTTTGTTTACATATATGTATAGATTTAGTATAATATCATTTTTCAGTCGGTCTGAAACGGTAAATAAATTTACCCGATATGTTCTCTATATAAATCAAGTTATATAGGTCTGTCCTTGTGCCCACGAAAAGTACTAAATAGATTTTGATTTGATTTTTTTTTAGTTTTATTTTCGGACCTTGTGATTTTTTTTGTGATTCTTAGTAGAGGTATTAATGTTTTAAGAAACTACGATTATTGTAATCAGTCCGCGTCTTGCGATGTGTAATTTTATTATCCTGTAGTAGAGAAGTGGGGGTAAGCGGTATGGTAATTGTTTTCCCCTGTATACAAAATATATGTTAAATTTTATTTAATCGTATTGCTAATTAGAGCATCTATTTTTACTATCGTCGATTGATTGACTACTCTATCAGTTACTGAGAAGTTCAATTTATATGGAAAAAGATTTGGTACTCTTTAGCAGTACTCGGCGAGTATATGCAGGGGAGTGAAAGGTGCTCTTCCTGTAGACGCGAGTAACATTAGCCACTATAATATATGGCACAGACAAAGTTGCTGATATAAGCTAGTAATAGATAGAATATGAAATAAGAGAGATTTTTAATATTTCAGTTTTGAAGACATCGATTCCTAAGCCGTTTGAACGGATGGCCTATCCAGATACCGAGTCTTTAGGCTTATGTTTAAATCCTATATCTGAGTTTTAATAAAGAAAACAATAATAACATTGTATGTATGGGATTTCGTATAGCACAAATTTCGTTTTAAAATTGACAATTTGTGACCAAATAATGTACTCGCACAATTGTCCTTGGGAACTAGTTAGTCTCTTAGTTCAAAGTGTCTTCTTAGGGCCTGAATTGAATAAAGTGTTTTTGATTTTGATTTCGATTTTAATTTTATATTGTGGTCGAATACTAAATCTCTTAAATTACAATAAAATTATTAATTCGTGATACATTTCATTTTTATTTACGTTTAAAAATCGGTTTTTGACTACTAAATAACACAAGTAATGTCCTGCAACGTCGTACCCATTTACGTATAGTAATTATTTTAGAATCTTTTTATATATACACGAGATAAACTGACGGAAATATATTCTATGCAAACTTTTATCCTTTTTTTATGACCTTAAAGGTTGAATTTCAAAAATTGTTCATTGATTGAAATATAGGTTATATGTAAATTTTACTGCCCTAGCACTGGTCTAGCATGACAGTCCGTTAGTAATTCTGTTATAAAAAAATAGATATAATAATTACTAGCCTCTGCCCGCGACTTCGCGTGGATTAGATACTTTGGCCTAACGATAACACCCAGCAAAAGCTATCAAGAAAAAAAAAACCCCCAATCTTTAAACATTCTTCATTGGTGATCCGCTCCTATTGGTCTTAGCGTGATGATATATAGCCTATAACCATTCTCAATAAATAAGCTATATAACATTGAAAGAGTTTTTCAAATCGGACCAGTAATTCCTGAGATTACCCCCTACAACGTCACAAACTTTACCTCTTTATAATATTATTAATAATTAATAATGTTTGTCCCGCTTATCAGAAAAAAGCCTAATGATAAAATTTAAAAAAAATCGGAATTTAAATACAAAGAAAAAAAGAATCACAGTAATAACTAACACGCAATTTTTTTTTTGCTTTACTGTACAGGTATAATAGAATCTCAGTAAATCGAACCTTGATAATACGAGAACTTCTACAAGTTGAAAAAAAAAATGGCCTCCGTATTCCTAACACGTCAATGTTCAATTCTCCTACCTCCGCAACTCGATAATTTCAAATGAATAATATATCTGTATTACTCGAAAACAAATAAAGTATCGAGTTTGAAGCATACTTTCTTAGAAGTACTTAATTTCAACGAAATGTAAACACTACCTCTGTAACAAGAATCATTGTTTATTTCATCTCTGTAATTCAAAATTAGGTGAGATAGTATCTAATACATTGGAAGTTGTACATATTTTACGTTAAATTATTCTATCTCAAAGTCTTCATTGGTCGAAAACTTTGTAACTTGTTTTTTTTTTTCACGGCTACTTTGAACTACAAGTTATGGAAAATCTACTATATTTTGTCGTATAATTATAGAGGTTATGAAAATTATTAGTTTATCATTATGTATTGGACGGTGAGAAAGCGCTACGCCAAAAAAAAAATTACCCTAATGAATATTAGGTACAGTACTAAATTAAAACTCTGAAATTCCACTAAGTTATATAAATATTTATATCTAAATGAATTTAACATGAAAGAAAAACAAATTTTGAATATTATTTTTAATTTGATCAAGTGGTAATTATCTCCTTTAACAACATCTCCACATCTCCCAAGCTCGTTTTCAATACTAATAAAAAAAAAACATAATAATCGCAAAGACCTTAATGTTTAAAAAACGAAAACTAACATTTCTATAAGATCGAATCAAAAAACATACGTTTAATTCGAAAAAAAAAAATGACTAAAATATACTAAAGAACAATTTGGAGATCGAATCCTTTTAAAATATATGAAACAGTTTTTTTTATTCAACAAACAAATGAATAACAGTAGAAATGTAAATGGAATGAAAAAAAAAAACAGAGTATAGAATATTCGGCAACACCTTTAGGCCAAGTATTCGACTGTTGAATGAACTGAATTATTGAATATTTTAGATTTGTTTCAAATTCATATTCTATAGTTTTAACTTGATTTTTAATTTGAATTACAAATAATTTCATTGCTTTGAATAATTTAAATCATAGTTACATATGTATATAGTTTTATTTGTAAATATTGTTTAAGTCAAATTAAGTAATTGTTTAATCTTTAAACAATGGTCTCGGATTTCGTTATTACAATAAAAAAAGTATCATAATTTTGATATTTCGTTTAACGTCATAAAACAAAAAAAATTAAAGTTTCAAAAATTAAAAAGATCCGATCCAACATTGCGACTAGGCTTTGGGGTTACTCTCTCCGAGCATAACTATGGAAGCATTTATTAATCATAATAATCACAACATCAAAACGATAACATTCATAAACAAACAGAAAGCAACCCCACATCCTAACGTATTATGTTTTATTTTAATATCTTTAAATTGGTTAATTCACTTGTCCACTGTTTTAGACTACAACGATCTCAAGCTCGAAGTAAGAATAATGAAATTTAATTTCGAACTAACAAGTACAGAACAAAAAACGTTCGAATTTTAATATCGTCTTAATTTTCGATCGAGTTTGAGTCCGTAGTAGGCCAACAGTGATCGGGGCCTAGTAATGAACAATGCAGTTAACCAATATTACAGTTACAGTTGACTATACTATCTATATTACGCGTAAGCTATCAAATTTTGTGTCAAATTAAAAAAAAAATGTTCAAATAGTAGATAAACTATATGTATGATGATTATATGACAAAGTTAAACTGCATTTTTCATTACAACGCCGCTGTCCACCGTATACATGATACAACCTTGACGCTCCTTGATATAACATGGCCGTCGCACGCACACATACGATCTCACAGACACACAAAGACGCACTAACGTGAGCGTGGTCACCTCACATGCCACAAGCCGAGGTTAAGAACTGACAGTTGGGGCAACTTCACTATATGGTCCAAGCCTTGCGGAGTTATACATGTACATCCGTACAAGTCTATAGCCTTCAAGTTGCGCAACCCGTCGCCCAGAGCACGCAACCCTCTATCAGTTACTCGCGTACACTGGCCTATATTGAGCGTTTCAAGTTGCGATAGCCTCGCGACTCTCTCGAGACCTTCGTCCGTGAGCCGACAAGCGCTCAGAGATAGCGACCGGAGCCCTGATAAGCCGAGCGTCGCATGAGATAGTGCTTCGTCACCGACTTTATCGCAGAAAGAAACGTCTAAAGCACGCAGACGGCCGCTCTCAGCTAGATGGGCGACACCGGTATCGGAAACCCCATCGCACGCTCGTAGATTTATGTCTTCTAAATGCGGCAAGCGGGCTAAGTGCCTCAAGCCGGCATCTGTGACGGCCACGCAGAATGATAGATTTATAGATTTCAATTTCGGAAGACCCGTCGCAGCGTGCTTCAACGCATCGTCTGTTAATCTTTGGCAGTCTTGTAAACCTAAATATTCCAATTCGGGAGTACCTCGTGCTTCGCCGCCACCGCACAAATGCGCTATCCCCGCATCGTTAACGTGCCAGCAAGATCTCAAATTCAATCTCCTCAGTTTCCGTAATCCCCAGGCTATTAGTAGTAATCCCGTATCGGTTATGTTGCAACATCCACCCAATTCCAACTCTTCTAAGTTTTTTAAAGATTGCGCTATTCTGCCTAGTGATGAATCTGTTACCTGTTTGCAGAGAGATAGATCCAGCCTTCTCAGAGCTGGTAATTCCGCAGCGAATGCGCTCGCAAGGGCTGCATCCGTTACGCTGTAGCAGCCGCTGAGTGACAATGACTGGAGGCCAGGTAAAGAGGCTACGGCGTCTCTTAGACCTCTTCGTAATGATAGAACCTGTAGTTTACGTACTCCTCGCCTTGCTAAGGATGCGAATAAAACTGGTGCTGGCCTCCTAAGGTGCAAGGCCGCTTCCACACCGCGCCAAACTGATCGCCTGTCCGCCGCATCTCTCCAGGAGCGACAAACTTGTGCAGCACGGCCTCTGTCTCTAACCGGAAGCCTTTCGAATATCAATGCTAGTAGTTCTGGGTAGAGACGCGATATGTGCGTACCCTGGGGCTCCGGCGAGGTCTCCGACACGTTAGCGGTAGGTAAATGAGGCCGGTGGATTCTGTACGGCGCGCTACGTTGCTTCCTTCGCGTAGTACTCGGTATTTCCGTGATACCGAGCCGCTCATCCCTCCAGGATAACACTTCCTCCGTCCACGCACTCATGGCGACTTCACTGCACTACTATCGCGTACATGCGTCAAGATGCATCGGACCGGTTTTCGGTGAAACTCGTAAACGTCCGGACCGTTAGCAGCACACGTCCGACGTAGCTGACTACTCCTCGTGTACTGGCGATCGGCGGAGTGAGGGCTCTCCCCGCTGCGTCGCGCGCTCCCCCCGCGCCCGCCCGAACACAGCTATTGGTTGCGGGCGACGGCACGTGACGCGCATGGTATCGATTCGAAGGCTCTGCGGCGGCATTTTTAAGTTGACGGGCCGAGTGCCCGCCTTGCCCCCGCGCGTCTCGCTCCGCCTGCCATGTAGAATAAATATATACACGAAAAACAGACGCGACAATACAGTTTATTAAACCTTCAATTAGTGAAATAAATGGGCTATGATAAAATTATCATATTAATTATACTTTGCAATCGTATTTTTTACATATTTTACAGTAAAAAAAGGAGTTGTAAATGTTATATAGAATACTCAATGCTCATAGATTTAAAAATTCATGATTACGCTGTATTATGATTCCAATTATACGACATAAACTGCTAATAAAATGTAATCCGTTAAGTATAAATCAATGTTTATAAAGGTTATTTTATAACCGACTTCAAGAAGGCAGAAGTTTTCGTCTTTTTTTTTTCGATTTGAGATCGCTGTTGACATGGAAAAGTCTTTACAGCTTCACCGAACTATTGAGGCGACCGCTGAAGGCACTCCGCCGATTTGGGATGTTTGGGCGACTAACTCCAGGGTGCACGGCACATCTCGGTTTGGGCTGTCGCCTGTTTTGTGCCAAAATCGCGACTTATCTGAGCTAACCTAAGCTAAGCTATCTAGATATACGTATATGAGTTATTGAAACATGCATGTGTATCAAGTATGCGTGCCTAAACAACTCCTATATGTATTTTGTGTCGGAATAATTTCTCTGAACTATATAGCATACGATAGGATAGGATAGGAGTTCTCAAATCAGTTGTATTTTTTTCTATATTTACTAACTCAGAACTAAGTCATTTATAAAACGATTTGGAAACTTAACTTTTAATGGATAGGGGTTATCTTTAAGGCTACCTGATTTTAATTCAATTATCACTGAACCCTGGATTTTATCATAGAACCCTAGAACCCTCTGCAAAATCGAATAGAATATAGAAATGAATGAGATATTGGTAAATATATGATAATCCAAGATTAGAAATCTACCCAACATGGTCAAAGACGTTCTGGTGCATTTATTTAAACCGGTTTTTTTTGTTACAGTACTATTGTGTTAATTATTTACTGTGTTTTCTTTGGTTAGTTATAAATAATTATTATTTTGTAAACGCACAAAAATATTTTAAATTTCTTTGGTAATAATAAGTGGCCATAAAAACGTAGAAACATGAGTATGTAGGCATAAATTAAAAACACATTCAATTGCTTAATCTTTGTGCCGAGTGATAAGGCAGCAAAACAAGTCGCCTCGTCGTATATTTTCGTTCGCGGTGCACTTGCCGACGACTTATGGCCACTATAAAAAGACCTTTGCTAACTTCAACGATATGTTTTAACAACATAAGAATAGATACATTTTGATATTGTGACATGGATCAAGTTAAAATGGATTTTTGATAACACCAGCCAACTATTACAAGGGCGACCGGTTGCGAGCGTTCCAAATATGAATTTCGAATTCAAACGTGTTCCAGAATGGAACGCGGATCGGGTCGACTTCGGGGGGACAACGGCCAGTTTAGAAAATTAACGGGTTTCAACAGATTAAAAAAACAACTTTGACATATTTATTCTTTACAAAATATTTTTGCCAGTATTATTAACGCTATTCGTTATAACTATTGTTATTTGAAATAACGTTTAACGATATTATGAAAGCTAAAATATTTAATAATAATTGATTTGATGTCACCCGTTTCACATATCTACATCTGTATTTTTTACATTTTTGTGACAAAAACATGTTGCAGCTGTCTAAGTATAAGTAATTAAATACACTTTAATCATTTTTGGAAATATCTGTCTGTCTGTTTATATAGACACTAATCACTACTAGGTACTACGTTCACGATAAAATCAATCAGAATCATAAAGCATAGCCTAGAGTACCATTTAGCCTTGGTTTCATTTAAATCGGTCCACTCTATCCAAAGTTATTGTAATTTTAATGTAGACGATAGATGAGATAAAAGTAAATAAGTAAATGGACTTAGATGATTTCATTAATAACTATTTTTTCTACATATTATCTTTCATAAGATTCAACGCACACGAAATCGCGTGGACAGTTTACCCGATTAGGCCTCCCACGGCAGCGGCTCAAGCCTAGGTTCGATTCCTCGGTAGGGAGCCCTTGAGTGCGTTGCTTGCGCGATACGGTGACACAAAATATATATCACTGCTACAGCACTACACGTTCACCCCCACAGACGTGCACGCCTACACGCTTACACATGAAAGTGGAAGGGCTTACATTTTTTTCCCTTATCGAACTGAAAAACTCTCAATTTTCCGATAATAAATACATGGAGGAGTTGTTGAGGCGTGTATGCTTGGTACACATATACGTTTCAACAACTCATACATATATGAATAGTTAGCTAGGTTAGCTAAGATAGGTCGCGATTTTGCCTGCAACAGGCAACAGCCAAGGCGAGGTGTGCCGTGCACCCTTGAGCTGGTTGCCAAAATAAAATCGACTGAGTGCCTTAAGCGATCGCCTTAGTAGTCCGGTGAAGCTGTTAAGACCTTGCTGGGTCTACGGGGTAGAAGGATCGCGCGTTCTGACAGTCCATGAATACCAGGGATTGACCTTCAAATCGGTGGTGATTCTGCAAACAAATAGCAGAAGGGTACAAATCCACGACAGCGTTTCACATGCTATAGTGGCAATATCTAGACACACCGACACCTGTGTCTACTATACCGACGTGACTGACGAAGCTATAGTATCTAAGTACCTAAGTATCATTCGAAGTATCATTCGTCGGGCCGTGGACGCTCCGGCACGGGATATTGTGGATTACAACCTAAAAATGGCCATAAAGAATGGAAATGCAAACGCTATAAAAACAATAACGTCATTAAACCAAAAATAGTTAATAATAATTGAACTGTTAATATTAAATTACTAATAGAAAAAAAATACGCTCACGGATACGATTTTCACATATACCAAATACTACATGTAAGTAAAAAAAAGGTGCGGACCAAGTGTATGCAGAATAGAATAACAATAATAATAAAAAAAAACTACGTCTATCGACCTGATTTTCTAAACAAGCTAACCACTGAACCATTATAGTTTGAAAATCTAGCCAACGTATAACCATCTTTTTTTATATCATTGAAGGCAAACGAACATGCGGGTCACCTGATGTTAAGTGATCACCACCGTCCATAGACACTAAAAACAATAGAGGAATCGCAAGTGCGTTACCAACCTGTGTTTGAGAGGTAGCGGAAAAGGCTGGAGGGGAAGAGTGAGGGGAGGAAGGGTAGGTGGGCTCCGTCGCTTTCATTGACCGATCGAAACGCAACAATGCAAGCACAGTTACTTTACGTCGGTTTTCTGTATGTTTCATCTTCTGAAAGGCTTGTATGACGGCGTGTCAGCGCGGCTTACAATGGATTGCAGATTTCTAACGAAGGTGTATAAACTTATGTTACTACGACTTGATACTATTAACTTAGTGTGCGTTGTTTATTGAAGTTTAAACTTATTTGACACGTTGAGCGGTATTTTTTTGGCAGGAGATAAACTTATGATTTCGCGTCACGACATGCTAGTAAGCGTGACCGTGACCTTGCTGGGCTAATAGCGTAGTCATTTCTAGATAAAAATACGCTTTCGCAGCTTGCGATAGACAAGCGACACGTAGTATACAAGCCTGTGTATGTCTATTATTTATATTTTATATTGAGATCGCGCAGCCCATCGTACATTTAATTAATTATTATTCGGAGAGGCGTAAAGTTGTGACAATAAGTGCTTACACGGGTTCACGTTGTTGCATCAAAGGCAACAGCCCAAGCCGTTCGGTTCGGCCACTCTAGAACATTTGAGCTTGTTGCAAAGCGGCGAGATGCCTTAAGAGCTCGGCTTAACCAGACTAGGCCCCCCTCGGCAACGGCTCAAGCCTAGGTCCATTCTCTCGGTGTGGAGCCCTTGAGTGAGCTGCTCGCGCGATACAGTGACACTAAATCTTACATCACTGCGACAACATTACACATATTACCTACACACGTGCAAGCACACATGAAATTGGAAGGGTTTTATATTTTCCCTTATCGAACTGAAATAGTTTAGAAAAATTATCCACCACAAAATACGTATAAGAGTTACCGAGGTATGTAGGGGAAAGTGGGGGAATTGGGAACACTTAACTTCAAACGCTAAAAAATAATAGAAGAAGGTTATAAACTAAATCAAATTTTATTGCTACATGAACTTTAGTTATCTATGTACTTAGTAGTCATAAAACGTTATTTAAAATTTTTCGTTTTAATAAAAATATGTACGAAAACAAAAAACATTACCGTTCCTGTTTGCCCGATACCCTATGGGGTAATTGAGATCATCCCGTGGGGGAAAAGGGAATGGTATGAGGTAATTAAGAAAGACGTTTGATCGATCTTTCTTACGTAATTACAAGGCATCTGAAATAATTTGTAAAGTTTAAATATTTTTACACAATCATCCAGCAGTTCTATGGGTAATTAGGAGGGTAAGGGGTAATTGGGAACGTTCCAAATTACTCACCTAATACCGTTCCCAATTACCCGAATCAGTCAATTTACATAAAAATTGCCGCCACTCTCAAAAACATTTGTTATTTATCACCTTCAATCTATGTTGCATTTGAAAACAGATACTGTGTATGATATGAGCAAAAACACAATATCTTTGAACTCAAGAATATGATACTTACATGCGTTATAACTGATGACAAAAATTATATCGAAAATACAAAAATAATTGTTCGACTTACAGTGACAACATTAGTGCGTCCTTTCAATCCTACTTTCGCATACGCAATGAATGGCTCTCCATTCAGCCGTAGAATAGGTTCGCGACAGTGTAGTACGGGGAGATGTACTATTTATCTAACTGTTCCCATTTAACCGTCGCTCTCAATTACCCCACTCTCCCCTACACTCGGTACACATATATGATTCAATAACTCATATAAGTCTGAATATGTGGCTTAGTTTAGGCTAGCTCAGATATGTCGCGAATTGCATGTATCAGGCAACAGCCCAAGCTGAGGTGTGCCGTACACCCTTGAGTTAATTGGCTAAATAAAATCGGCTGAGTGCCGCAAGCGCTCGCTTTAGTAGTCCGGTGAAGCTGTTAAGATCTTGCTAGGCCAATAGCGTAGTCAGTTCGAAAAATAAAGCGCTCGTTTTAGTCCGGTGAACTAGTGAATGACTATTAATCCTGTAGTGCGGTGAAGCTGTTAAGACCTTGCTAGGTCAATAGCGTAGTCAGTTCGAAGTATTTTGGCAGCCAATCTATTAGATTACTACTACCATTGTCGATAATATTACATGTATCTTGTGATAATTTAAATATTCCAACAAGATGGCAGCCCCCTCGTTAGAACTTTCCAAGTGGTAGAGCCACGATGGAACTATTACTAGTTTCAGCATGAATGGGTCGGCTCACCCTGAGTAGTACCACCCGACCCACATAAACACCCACGTGAAGTAACAGTGCTTGCATTGTTACGTTTCATTCGGTCAGTGAGTGCGCCGGAGACCCACCTGCCCTCCCCTTTCCCTTCTCCTCTTCCCTTCTTTACCCCTCCCAAAAACAGGCTGGCAACACACTTGCGACTACACTGGTGTTGCAAGTGTCTATGGACGGTGGTGATCACGTAACATCAAGGGATCCACCTGTTCGTTCGCCTCCTATGATATAAAAAAGTTTTTGTGGTATCTTAGAATTCATGCTCCGTGATATTATTTTCCATCCACTTCACTTATGCACAATAACCGAACTATATTACGTAAACACCACCTCTATTACAAACTATAGGGTGATATAATACAGAATTATGAATGTATAGAAACTGACACTAATCTTTACTTAATATTACAAAGCCGAAGAGTTTATTTGCTTGAACGCGCTATTCTCAGAAATTACTGCGCTGATTTGAAAAAACTCTTTCAGTGTTACATAGCTCATTTATCGAGGAAGACTATACGCTATATCATCACGCTAAGATCAATAGGAGCGGAACACCAATGAATAATGTTTCAAAATTGGGGTTAGCGTACGTATTATTTAAAAATACTCTCACCTTCTACGTAAACTAAGTCGCGAGTTAAAGTTAGGGACCCAAAGAGACTATTCCATGCGGACGATGTCGCGGGCAGAAGCTAGTTAAATATAAAAACCACTAAACGGCAGACTACAATGAAGCCAAAAACTCTAGTTATTAATTTATCCAATAGGTTTTACCTAATTCGTGCACAACGGCAGACCATTATATTTTTATTCACATAAAATTTTAGAATCTATGCCCACATAGTACAAAGGAATTGGACAGTTCAATTTATTGACATTTGCCTAGTTTTATCATATGAATATTCCAACATACATCGCTTCAAGCGCTATAAATATTTCGAAACAGTTGACCTACGACTGTACGTGGACAATTGGGAAATATTTACAAAACACAATTACCTACTATTGATAGCTGTAATCGCTTTAAGGTAGAAATATTTATTTTTATAGTGTTAATAGAATAACATTCCATTTTATGATGAATTGCTATATAACGGACGGCGATAACTATTTGTAATGTCTTTTTTTTTTGCAATCTTCTAGTAGATTATTACTGCCATCGTCGAGAATATAATGAAATTACAAGTTTTTGAAATAACTTCAATGAACTAACAAAATGGTGACTGTCTTGTTATATTATTTTCTATGAAGCGTTTGTGGCACGTCAGAATCACAGTAATAAAGGTAATACATTCCGTACAGCGCACTCTAGTGTCGAATAGAATAACTATTAAGTTTTGTAAAGTAATTTGTTACTGCCATCTAGGTATTGTCAAAAATGTTACAATTTAACATGAGTACCACCTACTGAAATATAATACTCTTTAAACGCCATCTAGTAAATAGTATGTGAACTATTTGAATTAGTTGGTATTGTTTTACTTAGTGGAAAAGTAATTTTAGTTTTAGTATTGTCCAAGAGAGGCTTCTGGTTTAAAATTGAAAGCTGTTAAAAAATAGTAATTTAAAATTGAATTAGTGGTACTATGTTGATAACCAAGATGGCGTAAATCCGGTTCATTTGTAAAATAGACTTTTTGAGATAATTCCTTTGTATTTATCATATATTACTATTAATTATTTTTATAGTTCGGTGAAACTGTAAAGAACTTTCCCGGTCAACAACGTTTTCATTTCGAAAAAAAAAACTATTAATTATTCAAATTTTTAAATAGTTATAATTATATTAGTTCGTTTTTCAACTGTAGTTTTACTTTTTTTTTCCTTTTTTTTCTCAAACTGACTACACTATTGACCTAGGAAGGTCTTAACAGCTTCACCGGACTACTAAGGCGAGCGCTTAAGGCACTCAGCCTATTGGCAACCAGCTCAAGGGTGCACGGCACACCTCGGCTTGGCTGTTGCCCGTTGCATGCAAAATCGCAACCTATCTTAGCTAACCTAGCTAACTATTCATATATGTTGGAGTTGTTGAAACGTATATGTGTACCAAGCATACAAGCCTCAACAACTCCTCCATATATTTTTTATCGAAAAATTGAGAGTTTTTTCAGTTCGATAAGGGAAAAAAAGTAAACCCTTCCACCAAAATGTGTAGGGTGTAGGCGTGCATGTGTGTGGGGGTGATCGTGTAAGTAGTTTTACTTGTTCTAAACTAAGGTTAGAAATACACGTTACTTTCCCCAAGTACAAAAACATTGCAGGTTATATTAGGAACAAACGATGTTATATTGTCAAGTACTCTTCTACATACTGTTTAACCAATATTGAAGTTAAATATGTATAAGTTAATATGTACTCAGTGACGTTGGTGTGGGTCTGACCCACACTCTAGTTTGCGATAGAACTTTCAATTTATGTATTTATTTGAGCACCAACAAGATTTACACAAAGATAGTATACAATGTACAACTTTGAAGAAAAGACTGTGCCTTCACCAGGTCAGGTACAGGGAGATCTTGGTGAAGGCACGCGAAACCGTAGCCCTGCAGGCTATGGGCATTGAGGACGAACGAGTCAAGCAGACGGCCACAGGGGCGAGAATAATCGAGCTCACGGGCCAGAGTAAGGAGAAGGTTGCTGAACTGAAAGGCACGTTGGCCGACATCACCACGGTCGCCATCCCAACTAAGAAAGTGGACATCCGGATCATCGGTCTCGCCGATTCGGTGTCCCAGGACGAGGTCCTCGTGATCGTGGAAGCGAAGGCCAACTGCAGGGCGGCGGAAGTGAAGGTCGGAGAGATTAAGAGAAATTGGGGTGGGCTAGGTGCCGTGCACTTAACGTTCCCCGCGGCGGCGGCCAGGGAGCTGGTGCATCCATGGTGGGCGTCCATCTGCTGGAGGAAAGGCCCAGGTGCTGCTTTAAGTGGATAGGCTTGGGGCACACCCGCCCCTTGTGCCCTTCCTCGGCTAGCAGGGGTGAAGCCTGCTACCGCTGTGGCACTGAGGACCATAAAATGGCTGAGTGCAGGGTGGAGGCGGCCCGTTGTGCCTCTGCACAGATGCTGGGAGACCCTCTGGGCATGTAATGGGGAGCTGCTTGTGTAGGCCTCCCACCATGAAGAGCAGGGACCCCCACGCTCTGCGATCAAGTCCAAGGGCGGCCGCCGCCAGGCAGGAGGAAGTTGCTATGGACCACTAATGGAGCACACCATACGCAGCTTCCTCCAGGTGAACCTAAACCACTCCGCCGCTGCACAAGATTTATTTGTGCAGTCAGTGGCGGAGTGGGGCATCGGGCTCGCGGTAGCCGCAGTGGGCTGGGGACCGGAGTGGCTCCGTGGTGATCATGGCCGGCCGAGGTTCACCCCTGGCTATGAGAGAGCGGAGTGCCGGGTTCGTGGCAGCCATCTGGGGAGAGTACGCCATTGTGGGGGCGTACTTCTCCCCTAACAAGCCTCTGCGGGAGTTCGAGGCGGTCCTCGGCTCCCTGCAGGGAGCTGTCAGGTGGCTGTCGCCGTTCCCCGTGGTCCAGAACAGGGGATCGGTGGTAGACGTCTCGTTTGCCACCCCGTCTGTCGCACGCCGTGTTCGGGGGTGGAGGGTGCTTGGGGAGGTGGAGACCCTATCAGACCACCGATACATTAGGTTTGAGGTCTCCGCCTCCCAAGCCGGAATTGGCACCCGCCCCCGGAGGTGCGCGAAGTTCCCCTGCTGGGTGGTGAGCCGCCTCCACCGCGAACTAGCGGAAGAGGCGGCTATCGTCCAGGCGTGGCCATGCATCCCCCGCAGCACGATGTTGCCCCGTCCGCAGCCCGCCTCCGTGGTGTCCTCACGGAGGTTTGGGACTCGTCGATGCCACGGAGCGTACATCGCCCAGACAAGCTGATACGTACAATTCACGACCTATCCAAGCTGACCTAAGCTAACTATCTGAATAGGTCGCGAATTGCACGTATCAGGCAAAAGCCCAAGCCGAGGTGTGTCGTGCACCCTTGAACTAGTTGTCCAAATAAATATCTGCTGAGTGCCTAAGCGCTCGCCTTAGTAGTCCGGTAAAGCTGTTAAGACCTTGCTAGGTCAATAGCGTAGACAGTTCGAGAAAAAAAATCATAAAGCATATCCTCGAGTAACATTTACTCTTGGTTTTATTAAAATCGGTTCACTCTATCAAAAGTTATTGTAATTTTAATGACGACGCGACTTAAGTACGAGAGAAAAGTAGATATGTAAATGGACTCAGTACATTCAGATGATTTTATTAATCACGTTTTTTACATTAGGTTCGCCGCGGACAGAGTCGCGGACACAGCTAGTTGTAAATAAGTTTTTAATATATACGACCACGGTGAATACGGCCCTGAATAATTCCTTGTAAGTTTTTGAGTGCTCCGTTAAATAAATATTCAATACAATAAAACGATTAGAGTTTAATATAAGCACTTGAAGAGATAACAGTTCGATTTAACTATACAGGTCGCGTGGCAAGAATTCTTTGTCATGTATTTAAATATACAATCTGAATGGCTACATTTTTTTTCTTTGCATGATTTTTTTTATTTCATGAGAGGCAAACGAACAGGTTGGTCGCCTGATTTTAAGTGATTACCACCGTCCATAGACATTAGCAACAACAGAGCAGTCGCAAATGCGTTGTCAGCCTATGTTAGTAGGGGAGGGGGAAGAGGGAGGGAGGGAAAGGGGTTGGAAGTGAGCCCCCGACGCTCTCACTGACCAAATAAAACGAAACAATGCAAGCTCTGTTACTTCACGTTGGTGTTTCGGTGGGTCAGGTGGTATTACCCCGGGCGAGCCGACCTATCCATGCTGAAACCAGTAACAGCTTTAACATGACGGAATGGAATATTATGGATATTATTATATCTATTTCTTTCCTTTTTTAATGATAACTTATTATCCTGATACCCGCGACATTAATTATCCTGATAGTATATCTTATGTGTAGATGAAATAACATAAGCACTACACCGCTTGTCCCATTTCTCTACGGAACGAAAACAATGAATGAATGAATACTGTATTGCACACTTTCTTTTTTTTGTACACTGGCGAGCTTAATGCTATAAAGCATTCTCTTCCAGCTAACCATCGGTATTATCAAGCAAATAGTTTTGTAGGTGCATATGTATAGAGGTCAAATATATATACAAATAAAAATAAATAAATAATAATATAAATATATCCATATACATACATAAATAAACATACATACAAATATATAACCATAACAAAGATATAATAGATATATATCTATATATATATATATACACAGCAAAAATGGATTATAAATACAAATTGTAAAATCACGAACACTCTGCCGCCTGTTTCTCAAATAAATAGTGGTGTAGTTGGATTTTAAAGTTATTAATCGTTTCAATATCTTGAAGTCGACGCGGTAACGCGTTCCATAATCGTATGGCAGTTACTGTTAAGGAGTTTGAATATAATGTAGATCTGTGCTGAGGGATCTCAAGAGTTTTGGTGTCTGCCGAACGGAGATCACTACCATGAGCCTTTAAGAATATGAACCGTTCTTGGAGATATCGTGGAGAACGAGGAAAACAACATGGCTGAATGTTTAGTGCTTATAAAAATACAGTGCAATCACTATTGTGATACTGTAAGTAGCTTTTACAATGTACAACACTGCTAAATTATCTTTAAATATGATGAGAATGTAAATCTAACGTGTCTTTTACATTTTTTGAATAAAAAAATGTTGCAGGTGATTCGGAATAACTAATAAAATACACTTAAATCACTCTTAGAATTTTAAAAGTACAAAAGTAGATAAGTAAATGGACTAAGCACATTCAGATTATTTTATTTGCCACTGTTTTTTCACATTAGGTTCTACCCGGATGGAGTCACGGGCGTAGTTAGTATTTATATATTTTTTTTCCATATTATAGGGGGCAAACAAACAGGCGGGTCACCCGATGTTAAGTGATCACCGCCGTCCATATACACTAGCAACACGAAAGGAGTCTTTTTTTTCGAACTGAATACGCTATCGACTTAGCAAGGTCTGAACAGCTTCAACGGACTACCGAGGGGAGTCGCAAGTGTGTTGTTCGCCTTTAATATAATCTATGTATTTATAGCAGCGTAATGATAATAGCAACATTAGTCACACACGAAATACAATTAGCATTTCTCATTAATCTTGTTAAATGAAACTGGCAATGATTCTCATATTAAACACTTGGGTTTTTGGCGGGATATTGGAGTGTCCAGTAGTGGATTTTATGTCTTATTCATAATCTTGTATTAGGCTATATATTTTGTTTTATTGGTGGT
>JACEII010000040.1:208900-232819 GCA_014332785.1 Antheraea mylitta
TCCTGGCGGAAGTGCAAAGTAGCGTCCACTATAATATTTAAAAAGGGATTGCCGCAAAGTAACGCTTTCCTCAATCAAATATCTTAAAAAAGACATCATTTAATTAACTTTCTTTCTTTGTACTAAGACGGTTGGTTCTTGTCAAAGAAAATATCCTGATAGCTTTATCATTACATAGTATAATATATATAAGTCCTCTGCCACGTCTCTCTGTCTGTCTGTACGCGATAAACTCAAAAACTACTGAACGGATTTTCATGTGGTTTTTACCTGTTAATTAAGTGATATCTGAGGAAGGTTTATGTATATCATTTCTCAGTTACTTCTTTTATCAGAGCAGGAAAACGTTCGCCGGGCCCGCTAGTTTAATATATATATGTATGTATATATATAGAAATTTAAATAAATTACGATTTTTATAGGCATTTCAAAATAAACACCCATCTAATTGTCTTTGCTTGATGTACACAGTCACAGTTCTCTCATGTTTAGTACCTGGACGACCGAGCCTAGTTTGGTTCATTAAAAAACATTTTTGAATTAAAATTAACTGCTAAGTTTGCCTCACAAAATTAGCCATTTTATAAAAAAAAAAAATTAAAAAAAACATCACTTTTGCTGTCATTAGAATTCGAATCGGGGTAAGAAGGGTTTTTGAAGCAGCCGATTTCCATTCGAGCTATTTTTGTTTTGACAGCGGCTGCGAAATTTAGCAATATTTTTTTATTACTTGAAAACTCAGATAAAAAGTTTTCTATGAATGAAATCTAGCTAGCTCGATTTATCGTTCCCGAAACCACCTACGTACTAAGTTTCACGGGAATCGCTGACGCCGTTTCTGAGATCCTGATTATATAACAATATACAAAAATTGCTCGTTTAAAGGTAATAGATAGATATAGTTTTAAACTATAATGTCTACATCGTATATTGACTGTAGCGTGATGATACAGAGACAAGGCTTTAAAAATATAAGATTATTAGCAGTAATACGCTTAGCTACGTTTCAGCGGTTAAATACCTGATAATACCTCGGGGGCGAGTAATTTAACTGTGAAATTAGTTAAAATTGTAAGCCCCACGTTTACAAGCATAATCTTTATAAATAAATACTTTGTTTATATTTATAAATATGTAAAAAATACCTTTAATTTTTCTTATATGTTAGTGTTTCAACACTTAAAACCATTATATTTAGATCACCTTATTGTTTCACTTTTTGTAGTCCGGTGAAGCTGTTTTAAGACCTTGCTAGGTCAATAGCGTAGTTAGTTCGAGAAAAAAAGTTTCACTTTTTAAGCACTTTTTAGGCACTTGAGATATCACGTTATATTCATATTATATAAAGTTATTAAAGTTTTAAGAGCCTTTGATTTTTATAAGAACTATGCTTTCAGTGATGTATGAAGTGGGGCAAACGGTATTTTGCGCATAGGCGGAAGAAGGAAACCAGGAAATAAATTTTACCCAAAAAAATAGTGATGACACCAAAGCTCGACAATATTTATTAAACGTAAAAAAATAAAGAACAGTAGTCTTAACTACAGAAACTAAAACAAAAGCGGAGGATGTACTTAATTACTTTGTGTCTGTTTATTTGTTATATTGACATATTTTGATGATCTATGAGCTTTATGTACTCAAACCTCGAAGCCAGTTAGGTTTACTTCGCCAAAGCTGCAGGCTACAGACTTTTGTCAATTTATCTTTTACTTAGATGTGTATGAGACGCCCACACATTATAATGAAATCAGATAAAATTGTTTTCAAATAATGACCTATAAAAAATACAATTAAACGACCGCGAGGTAATTAAAATACGATTTAAAAATAAACTTTTCGGTAATTAGTGAGCTGTTGAACTGTTGGATAAGGTTAATGACCGATATGGATGTCTTTATCAATTTTGTTATTTTCCCACAAGGATATTCGGAATTAACTGTGCAAATGAAGAGGGTTGCTGTCGCAAATTGATACGAGTCACTTTTCTTTTCCTTGACGCGTTGCATGAGCATTGTATGACTAAGATCACAAAAGTTAGTCAGTCATGATACACATATTTGTAGGTGTCAGTCATGATACACATTTTTGTAGGTGTCAGTCATTTTAGTAGGCGTCAGTCATTTTTGTAGGTGTCAGTCATTTTTGTCGGTGTCAGTTATTTTTGTAGGTGTCAGTCATTTTTGTAGGTGGTAGAGCCACGCTGAAGCTATTACTCGTTTCAGTATGAATGGGTCGGCTCGCCCTGGGTACTATCACCCGACCCACAGAAACACTGATGTCAAGTAATAGTTATTGCATTGTTGCATTTTGTTCGGTTAGTGAGAGTGCCGGAAGTCCACCTTCTCCCACCTCCACTCCCCCTAAACACAAGCTGCCAATACACTTGCGACTCCCCTGGTGTTGCTATTGTCTATGGACGGTTGTGATCACTTAACAACAGGTGACCCGCTTGTTCGTTTGCCTCCTATGATATAAAAAAGGAGACATAAAGGTGGAAGGGTTTTATTTTTTTTCCCTTATCAAACTGAATTAGTTCAGAAAAATTACCCGACACGAAATACATATAAAGGGTTAATGAGGTATGTTGCTTGGTACACATATATATTTCACTAACTCAAATAAATATGAATATGTAGCTTAGCTTAGTTAAGTCGCGATTTGCATGAATTAGGCAACAGCCCAAGCCGAGGTGTGCCGCGTACCCTTGAGATGTTGTCAAAATAAAATCGGCTGAGTCCCTTAAACGATCGAACGACCTTGCTAGGTCAACAGCGTAGTTAGTCCGAGAAAAAAAAACATAGTAAATCGTGATTTAGGTGCAAATAGTAATTTAGAAGTCAGTTAAATTTTTTGAGATTAATGATCACATGCTTTACAAAATTACCAAAAGATTTTATAGACGACTCCTTCCACATCAAACCAAAAAAATTGAAGGAATATATATAGATACTAGTCTCTGCCCGCGACTTCGTTCGCGTGGAATTCTTCAGTCTTAATACGCAGCGGAAGCTCTCAAGAGAAAAAATCCCGATTTTGAAACATTCTTTATTAGTGTTTCGCTCCTATTGGTCTTAGCGTGATAATATATAGCCTATAACCATCCTCGATAAATGAGCTATCTAACACAGAGAATTTATCAAATCGGACCAATAGTTCCTGAGATTACCCATTACAACGCCACAACGTCACAAACTCACAAACTTTACCTCTGTATAATATTAGTATAGAAACACTGAAAGAATTTATCAAATCGGGCCAATAGTTCCTGAGATTACCCCTTACAATGCCACAACGTCACAAACTCACAAACTTTACCTCTTTATAATATCAGTATAGAAACACTGAAAGAATTTATCAAATCGGACCAATAGTTCCTGAGAGTACCCCTTACAACGCCACAACGTCACCTGATTAGGCCTCCCACGGCAGCGACTGAAGCCTAGGTTCGATCCCTCGGCAGGGAACCCTTGAGTGCGTTGCTTGCGCGATACGGTGATACACAAATATACATCACTGCTACAACACTACACGATCGCCCCCACACACGTGCACGCCTACACGCTTACACATGAAAGTGGAAGGGTTCCCTTTTTTCCCCTTATCGAACTGAAAAACTCTCAATTTTCCGATAATAAATATATTGAGGAGTTGTTGAGGAGTGTATGCTTGGTACACATATACGTTTCAACAACTCATACACATATGAATAGTTAGCTAGGTTAGCTAAGATAGGTTGCGAGTTTGCATGCAACAGGCAACAACCAAGCCGAGGTGTGCCGTGCACCCTTGAGCTGGTTGCCAAAATAAAATCGGCTGAGTGCCTTAAGCGCTCGCCTTAATAGTTCGGTGAAGCTGTTAAGACCTTGCTGGGTCAATAGCGTAGTCATTTCGAAAAATAAAAAAACAAGCCACAACGTCACAAACTCACAAGCTTTACCTTTTTATAATATTAGCATAGATGGGTTAGATAATAAATACGTCTTGGTGCTGTGTAAAGTCTTATTTCTGATGATGATTGCTCAACGGTTAGTGTGTTCGAACGATGTGATATTGATGGCAAATAAAAAAATACAAAAGAGAAATTTGAAAAAAATTCTGGAAACCCTATAGGGACACCCTAATCACCTAGAAATATAAAATATACTATACGACCTATTCTCATGCCTAACAAATATACATTTAAAATTT
Organism: Antheraea mylitta; assembly: GCA_014332785.1. Classification (NCBI taxonomy): domain Eukaryota; kingdom Metazoa; phylum Arthropoda; class Insecta; order Lepidoptera; family Saturniidae; genus Antheraea; species Antheraea mylitta. Next base: position 213,092 of record JACEII010000040.1, read on the forward strand.
CATAAAAATTGGTCCAGCCGTTTTGGAGGAGTTCAACCACAAACACCGTGACAAGAGATTTTTTATGTATTAGATATTATCGATGCTATTATAAAAATGTCAAATACGTATAAATACTTGCTTTAAAAAGTTTTCGTACTAAATGCACCGCGCTCGCCCGAGGCAAGTTCGCGTTATCCTTTTTTCGCAAGTCTAACCTAGCCTAACCAAAGCGAGACAAAAGAGCAAGATGGCGAACATTCAGCGAACGTGGTGCATTTAAAACGTAGCCTTTTTAAAGTAACTTTTTTGTAATAACATCGTATGAATTTATTTACAAACTTTTGCTCAGAGATATTCTACTTATAATTTTTTATCCACTGTTTTTGTGTTTCTAGGTGTTTTATATTTAAAATTATGAATCTATGACAAAATTACCAAGCTTCATCTATAATGTGAATTAAAAAAAATGAATTATAACGTTTATTAAAAAATGTGTTTGAGTAACGAATAATAATGTGAGTGTGGCCACCTTTGTGTTCGAAGTTGGAAGACATGGCTTCGAGCAGCGTCTTCAGGTTTCTGGTGCTTTTGGCCGCGTTAGTGTGGATCGTCGCTGAAAAGAGGAACAGTACTCGAGGAAGACGGGAACCTTGGACTAATGGGAGTTGGTTGTAAGTATACATATTTACCTATATATAACTATTTATGCCTGTGACTTCGTCCGCTTAAAACCTAATATACAAAACAGTGACTATTAAACTCGTCTGAATGTATTAAGTCTAATTAATTAAATAAGTCTAAATTTATCTACATTTCTCTCGTACTTAAGTCGCGTCGTCATTCAATTTACAATAATTCTTGACAGATCAAAAATGTTTAATTAAACAAAGACTAAAAATATTCTTGAAAGGGTTTTATTATTAATGACATCTCATCATGAATCACAGTACTATAGCAGTGATGCGTGTTTAACACGTTCACGCCGGCGCGTACAACCGGTGGCCCGCACTAGACTATCTTTTCTGGCGACGCGTACCACCGGTGGTACGTATTCGATTGTGTTATTAGAAATAATGAGAATTTAACGTTTATTTATTAAAAATAGCACAATCGAATACGTACCACCGGTGGTACGCGCCGCCAGAAAAGACAGTCTAGTGCGGGCCACCGATGATACGCGCCGAAGTGAACGTGTCAAACATACAGACAGACAGACATTTCTAAAAATGATTGATGTGTATTTTATTACGTGAGCGACACGTAGGAGACACGTATGCGACACATAGACGACACCAACGTGAGGTAACAGTGCTTGCATTATTGCGTTTCGTTCGGTCACCGAAACCGTCCATTTCCCCTCATTCTTCTAAAACACCGGCTAGCAACGCTCTTGCGACTTCCCTGGTGTTGCTAGTGTCTATGGACGGCGGTGATCGCTTTACATCAGGTGACCCTCCTGTCTGTTTCTCTACTATATAATATAAAAAAAAAAACGTAAGCGACACGTAGGCGGCACGTAGGCGACATGCAAGCGATACGTAAGCGTCAAGTAGATGACACGTATGCGACTTACGAAACTTTTATGATTTTTATTAACTGGTGACAAGGTATCGAATAGTGCACCTATTTTGGTTAAATAGCTTGACCATATGACGTTTCATTAATAAGTATACAGCACACATGCGAAGCTAGGCCGGATTGTTAGTATAATACCTAATTTGTTGCTATAATTAATTAGTTATAGCAACAAATTAAGATAAAACATTGTGAAGTTACTTGAATGTTTGACGAATGTCTTCGAAGCATCTTTATTGATTACTAACTGCAGCTTCGTCTCCACCAAATCGGTTATTACTTGTTTCAATTGTAGTTTTAAACACGAAAAATCTTAATAAACCTAATATCCGATTGCAGCGACATCTACCGTTTTCAATTGTCAATCCTAATTATACAAGGACTCACTCAAACATATACCCAGTTGGTATGTGAGAAATCTTTTAAAATAAGCCTAAAATCCGTTCGCAGCATCACCCACCGGGTCCAAATATATCACTGACAGATAGTATACCTTTCTAACACTGAAAAAATTTAAAATCGGATCGGTGGTACCCGGAATTCCCTGAATACAAAACGATAAAAATATAAAATATAGCTTAAATGATTAATCAATCTGTCTATACACAGCACAAAGAAAATTCACCAAAATCCATCAAGAATTTCATTGAATAGATATTTTAGACTTTCGTTCGATATCCTGGAGAGAACACCTTGCGTATTGTGATACAAAAAGTATCTTAGATGTAGCCTTGCAATATTAGTTATCACTGTGTCAAGTTTCGTCAAAATTGTTTCAGTACTTTCAGAGCGACACGTGTTCACAGGCACAGACAGACAGAAAGACAGATAGACAGACAAAAATTGTAAAAAGATTATTTTTGGCTTCTACATCGATAACATAGTCTACCCCGATTATAATTTTCAAAAAATATTTATTTTTTTATAGTATACTAGCCTCTGCCTGCGACTTCGTTCGCGTGGAATAGATACACTAACACGTAGCAGTTCTCAAAAGGAAAAACACTCGATTTTGAAACATTTTTCATCTATACTCCGCTCCTATTAGTCTCACCGTGATGATATATAGCCTATAACTATTCTTGATTAATGATCTATATGACACTGAAAGAATTATTCAAATCGGACCAGTAGTTCCTGAGATTGCCCCCTACAACGTCACAACACAACGTGACAAACTCACAAATTTTACCTCTTTATAATATTAATGTATATAAAATGTGTAATAGAAATTGATGTGACACGTAATTTTCGCTACGCCGGTATCTTCAGCCATTAGAATGATTTTGCTAGGACACTGTGCTAGTAATCCAGCTAGACAGATTTCTATGATGTTTCTACGCAATTGAATATGATTAGTGTAAGTTAAGGTTCTATGTGATAAAGCGTTTTAGGTCTTCAGTTTAGTTTACTTCTTTTTATTATTGTTATTGTATTATTATTATTGATTGTCGACTGTTGCTTTATCCATATGTAACTAAATAAATAATAAATAAATTGTGACTGCAGTATGCAATTTTATTATTGACAAACTGTGCCCGTGACTCCGTCCGCGTGGAACTTAATGTAAAAAAACAATAACTAATTATCATATAAATTATCTGAATGTATTCTGTCCATTTACTTATCCACTTTTCTCTCTTACTTAAGTAGCGTCATCATTAAAACTAAAATAACTTATGATAAAGTGAACTGATTTTAATGAAACTAAGTCTAAATGTTACTCGACGATATGCTTAATGATTTTTGGGAGTATTTATTATGATTTATCGTAGACGAAGTACTTTAGCAGTGATGCGTGTTCAAACAATCATACAAATATTTCTAAAAATGATCTAAATTATATTGTACTATCCTCTGCCTGCGACTTCGTCATAGAATAGTTACTATGGGCTAAGGAAATTCAGCGAAAAGTTTCCAGAGGAAAAAATCCCAATTTTGAAACATTTATCATTAGTGCTCTGCTCCTATTGATTTTAGCGTGATGACATACAGCCTACAACTTTCCTCGATGAATGAGCTATATAACACAGAAAGAATTTTTTAAATCGGATCAGTAGTTTCTGAGATTACCCCCTAAATCGTGACAAACTCACATACTTAACCTCTTTATAATATTAGTATAGACAAAAGCTATAAAACCAACAATATCAATCTAGGATATTTTTTTAATACTATTTACTTTTAAGAACAAATTTACATTAGTAATGTATGTCACCGGTTTTACTTATCGATTGAATATACAGGTTGGAATTCTTTAATGCCACCTGGAGAGAAAGTACTATGAATAATTGAGATAGCAAATGTCACCCCAAAAGAAACATTCCTTTATTTTTTTTAAAGAAAAAAAAAACTGCATTCAAGGATTTTCGAAAATTCTTTTGCTTCACTCTGGAATCGAACCTAAACCGAAACCTAAATCTAATCGAAACTAAATTCTGTATAATTTACAGTCTGTAATTTTATTGCATCGATCGTTAGGGTTAATCACAAGGATGTTACTACTGATAATAGTTGCTACTAATAATTACTAACATAAGTAAACAGACACAGACGGATCTTTGAGTAACAATAGACCCAGCTTTAGCTTTTTTTTTTTTTTCGAAATGTCTACGCTATTGACCCAGCAAGGTCTTAACAGCTTCACCGGACTACTAAGGCGAGCGCTTAAGGCACTCAGCCGATTTTATTTTGGCAACCAGCTCAAGGGTGCACGGCACACCTCGGCTTGGCTGTTGCCTGTTGCATGCAAAATCGCGACCTATCTTAGCTAATCTAGCTAACTATTCATATATGTATGAGTTGTTGAAACGTATATGTGTACCAAGCATACACGCCTCAACAACTCCTCCATATATTTATTATCGGAAAATTAAGAGTTTTTCAGTTCGATGAGAGGAAAAAAGTAAACCCTTCCACTTTCATGTGTAAGCGTGTAAGCGTGCACGTGTGTGGGGGTGATCGTGTAGTGTTGTAGCAGTGATGTATATTTGTGTGTCACCGTATCGCGCAAGCAACGCACTCAAGGGCTCCCTACCGAGGGATCGAACCTAGGCTTGAGCCACTGCCGTGGGAGGCCTAATCGGGTGCCCAGCTTTAGCTTGACCTATTAAATTTATAAGTACAGATTTCATGGTTTTCAAGAAATGTTTCTCTGGGGTAAAATTTGCTATTTTATATTATTTAATGTACTTTCCCTCCATGTGGCATTACAAAATTTCACCCTGTATAAAGTTGGAACATTTTATTATAAAGTCTAGACACGGTCTCAGGTGTCGTTACAGAAAGTAATAACTCGCCCCTTTATAACTTAAAGATTGTTATATCCTGAATAGTTTCCGTACAATGTAGACGTTAGATTATGCGATGGAGTTTAGGAGATATTAAAGTTGCTTTGTGATCTCGTAAAACGGGTGATAATTTAAAAATAGAATTGCCAGCTCATAGAAGTCCCACAGCTGGACAATAGGTTTCTTCCCGAGGGCTCGTACAGATATAATCTCACGAATCTATTTCAAGGTATAAAATAAGGCATTGATTTTTAAGTTGTTAAGTCGTAATTACTAATAGTTTAGTTTATTTAAGTAAAACTTTTTTTATAGGAACGCTTTTGAATTTTAAGCTGCAATATCAACTAGCCCGTAACTCCGTCCGCGTAGTATAGTTACTATGGGCTAACGCTAACACACAGCAAGCTTCCGCTGAGAGCTTTCTCAAGCTTTCTCAATTTTTCATATCGGACCGGTAGTTCCTGAGATTAATTACCCTCTACAACTTCACAAACTCACAATTACACAAACTGTACCTGTTTATCCAAATGATCGTTCAACCGTCGTTAATGTTTTAAACAAAACGAAATTTTGATGTTGTTGAATGACAGATGGCACTACATTCGCCTCATCGAAATTGTTTTCACAAACTCTTTATTTGGCCAGAGTTATGGCTTACAGTACTTTTCACAAAAGAAAGCGTAGATACCGTTCGGGCTCTTCTCGCTTCCTCCTCAGGGAGCAGGCGGCTAAACCGCTTCAGGGATACCCTTATGCTGTAGCGTCTTCTCCGGTTGCATATATGACCGGGTCTGTTTATTTCGAGGTATGTTCTTCTCGAAAGATACCTCTGTGGCGTCGTTAATCATTTGTACTAATGATTTCACGAAGTTGGGGTCTAAATAAAATTTATCGGCGTGTAGTTCTTCGTGGGTTGTCTGGTGTGCTACCACTTTCCGGCGGTCGGGCGTGCAGCTTAGATGACACCGACATCTTGCCTTTTATAGGCCGAACTATATAATTTATAAGACGAACTATATAACTCAAAGCAATTACCATTTACTAATAATTCTGCTATATGTTTTAAGTAACACAAAGATAATAATTAATGAACAAATTAATATTATTTACGTACATCAATTCTATATAAAATCATTGTTATTTAAGTATCTGAAATATGTTTAGACGTACAATAATGTGTGTAGAGTAGCGACATCTAGCCCTTTATAGGTCAAACTATAGGAGTCAAAGCAATTACTATTATTATCATAAAACTAATGTTGTGCAAGTAATGATGACTAATATGAGTTCCTATTTATGTCTCATTGCAATCTATATAATTATAATAATTCTCATTTATGTATCTTTAATAAAATGGCGTTAATGTTAATGTGTCTCTCTTATATGTTGGCGCTTGGCGCTAGTATCAATGCGTATATCTAATATGTGGCGCTAGTATCTCGTGTCTTGAATATGACGAGCAGTACCGGAGGTGGGCAGCTAACAATTGTTATTTTTGAAGCAAAACTTGTTATGGCACGGGAGGGAAAAATTCTAGATACGCGTTAAACATAAGGTAAGTTAAGGGATACACATTTTGTTGTATTTGTAAGTAGAGTCTTCGAAGATAATGAACAAAGCTAAGTAAAATCAAATTAGTCCATTTTTTATAAAAAAATAATTATTTTATTTATTTTAATTTAACTATTTCTCTATATCTATTTATCTATTATCTTTATTCGTTTAAAAAATGTTAAAAATGTTAAAAAACAGAAATTTTGTCGACTGATACTTTTTCGACCAACACGACCACAATGAACAAACCGAGAAAGACAACGAATCAGATAATAAGACAATAGTTTATTTGGGGCAACCTGGCTAATTGAAGAATGTCCTTTTATTTTCTCGAACTGACTACGCTATTGACCTAGCAAGGTCTTAAAAGCTTCACCGGACTAATAAGGCGAGCGCTTAAGGTACTCAGCCGATTTTATTTGGGCAACCAGCTCAAGGGTGCACGGCACACCTCGGCTTGGCTGTTGCCTGTTGCATGCAAAACCGCGACCTAGCTAACTATTCATATATGTATGAGTTGTTGAAACGTGTATGTGTACCAAGCATACACGCCTCAACAACTCCTCCATATATTTATTATCAGAAAATTGAGAGTTTTTCAGTTCGATAAGGGAAAAAAGTAAACCCTTCCACTTTCATGTGTAAGCGTGTAGCGTGCACGTGTGTGGGGGTGATCGTGTAGTGTTGTAGCAGTGATGTATATTTTGTGTCACCGTATCGCGCAAGCAATGCACTCAAGGGCTCCCTACCGAGGGATCGAACCTAGGCTTGAGCCGCTGCCGTGGAAGGCCTAATCGGGTGTGCGAGAGCGAAAGGGGTGTTTAGGGGTGTAAGGGGTGTCGAGTAACATCTTAAGACTTGAGACACCCAAGCCAACCTCACCTGCACGTGGTGCATCCTGCTGAATAACGAACGAGGCAATGGCGAAAGCGAGGTTGTAGGGTTTTACAGCCCGACTGGGTCGCAACCACCATGCATATGGCGAAAAAGCCCGTCATAGTGACTCGTTTCTGCGCGTCGCGATTCGGGATCAGCCTGTGCATATCCAGTACCTGGTGACTTTCGTCATTATGGCCGGCATGACAGCGGCGACCGGCGATGGATAATCTGTCTCTCGATGGTTGCTGATGTTTTTTGGATTGTACTATGCTTAACATCAGGCATAGCGCAGTCACTATGTCGTGCCTCGATAAAAAAAAAATAACCCCCAGACCTCGGCGGCGTGACCTGTGGTTACGCGGGTGTGGGCACGTTCTGTTTTGAGACACACTCTGGTAGTGATCGTTCGTTGACGTGATTAGATCAGGAGGGTCGGTAAAAATGTGCCGCAGACGTCTTTTATAACGCGCAGCGTTAGGTACGGCTTCATAGTTTGAATACCACTAACGGACTGGGATGATTCGCGGCTTTCTCAAATAGTTAGTCGTGAGTGATTTTATGTACGCCCAGATGGATGGCATCTCCAGGTCCCTGTGGAGATCCACATTCCGGACGTACCATGGGGCACCGGTGATTTTTCGCAGAACCCGGCTCTGGAGAATCTGTAACTTTTTAAAATTTTGCGCGTGTGCAAAGACCGGACAACTTTACGTCATAATCGGACGGATATGTCTTATAGCTTCGTGAGCTTATGTCTGAGGGACATTTTGCTCTTATGACAAAGCAAGTAATGGAAGCGACCCAAGACCATAGCGGCTTTGTTCCGCACTCTATTAATATGTAAATCGAATTTTAAATGTCTATCTAATGTGACGCCGAGGTATTTGACCTCTCATCATGGTACCTCGGTTTCGTATAGCCTTGTGGGCTTTAATCTGTTAACGTATTTCGTAGGGTAGAAGAGCATCGCAGCGCTCATTTTGAGTTAATCCTCTATAAAAAATGTCTTTTTTTTCTCTAACTGACTACGCTATTGACCTAGCAAGGTCTTTACAGCTTCACCGGACTACTTAAAAAATGTCCGATCGACAGCTGCATGTCAAAGACAGCGACCATATACAAGCGCGAGCTAACTGTACTGTGGCGCCGTCCCTTAACGACAAACTAAAATACGTTACACAATTATCTGGAACAAATGTAATTAATACGTAGCTTATATTTGGTAACATTGCGAATTAATTATGTTTTATAGTAATTATCGTAGTGATTTTATTTTATTTGTCAGTATGTATTAAAATTATTTTGTAACATATTTTATAATAAATGTGAATTAATTTTGATCTTTTTAAAAAATGCTTCTTTAAACATATTTATGTTAGAATGACCACTTAGCAATACAATTACACTACTTATCCCTAATTTTTAACTTGACATAAATTGGTTCATTCATTTTTAACATAAATTTACTTGAAATGTAACATGCTCAAACTAAATGCTTTTTCCCATAAAATGCTTTTTGAGTTACTTCCTTTTTTGATTAAAAATGCTATATACCATTTGTTTAAAGTTAAGTTGAGATAAAACTTATGTTGAAAATCTATTGTTTACGAACTGTTCATGTATTCCAGCTGCTGAACTCAAGAACCAGTTCCCTTCTAGATAAAGCGTATTTACCATCTCAGACCACATCGTCTTATACTACATCTGGTATGTGATAGAGCCACGTTGAAGCTATTACTGGTTTCATCATGAATGGGTCGGCTCGTCCGGGGTACTACCACGTGACACACAGAAACACCGACGTGAAGTAACAGTGCTTGCCTTGTTGCCCACCTCCACTCACCTTCTCCCTCTCCTCTTCCCTTCCTTATCCCTCCCCTGGTGTTGCAAGTGTCTATGGACGGCGGTGATCACTTAACATCTGGTAACCCACCTGTTCGTTTGCCTCCTATGATTAAAAAAAAGGAGTTTTTGTGACATCTCAGAATTCGTGCTCCGTGGTATTATTTCCGATCCACTTCACTAGTGCACAATACCCGAACTATATTATGTAAAACACCACCTATAAACTATAGAGTAATATAACACAAAATTATGTAACTATATATACTAACACTAATCTATACTTAATAATAGGTCTTTACCTATGAAATTACCGTTCTGCAGTACTGGCCATTTCAAATCATAATAATTTTTGTTTGGCTAAGAATACTAATTTCAAATCTCCTCCTGCAAGACAACGCGCGACCTCATACTGCACAGCAGACGGTCTCCAAGTTGCAAGAACTGGGGATGGAAGTTTTCCGTCATCCGCCCTACTCACCAGACCTTGCGTCTACAGACTACTACTTTTTCCAGAATTTGGATAACTCATTTGGTGGGAAAAAAATTCAATACCGGAGAGCCAAATACAAAATGCCTTTGAAGAATTTGTTGCCTCTCGTCCAGCTGATTTCTTTAAGGAGGGCATCAATAAACTGCGTTTGCAAAGATGCATTGATTGCATGGGTGATTACTTCGATTAATACAAATAAAAAATACATGAAAAAAATTCATTTACATTTTTTCATACAAAACGGCAATTTCATAGGTAAAGACCTAATATTATAAAGCCGAAGAGTTTATTTACTTAAATGCGCTAATCTCAGAAATTACTGGTCCGATTTGATCGGTCAGTGAGTGCGCCGGAGGACCACCTCACCCTTCCCCTCCCTTCTCCTCTTCCCTTCCATATCACTCTAAACACAGGATGGCAACGTATAAGCAACTCCTCTGGTGTTATTAGTGTCTATGGATAACGGTGATCACTTAACATCAAGTGACCCGCCTGTAGCAGCAGGTTACATTGTGATCAAACGCAAAAACGTAATGAGATTGTGATTCCTGTGTTAGCAAAATAATAGCCAAATGGAAATTATAATGTATATTGTTTAACACAGTATGTTTAAATTATGTTTCGAGGCCAGAGTTCCTCCCATGCCAACGTTCTTAGGTACACCGTAGAGCCAAAATTGGTACCATAATATAGTGACGTTGCTGGTCACAAATGATAAAGTTATTGATTCCTGGAAATAGAAAAAAAGTGTTATTTATTGATGGTCAAAGAGTTTAGAAAAAATAAAAAGAAATGGTGTTTAGATAGGTTTGTTAAAATCCTAATACCAGTGTGTGTTTTGTAGGTGGTAGAGTCACGCTGAATCTGATACTAGTTTCAGCATGAATGGGTCGGCTTGTCCGGGGTAGCAACACCGTCTCACAGAAAACCGACGTGAAGTAACAGTGCTTGCATTGTTGCGTTTTGTTCGACCAATGAGAGCTCCGAAGACCTATCCTCCCCTTCCCATTCCTTCTTTCCTTCCTTCCCCCCCCAACACAGGTTGGCAACGCACTTGCAACTCCCCTGGTGTTGCAAGTGTCTATGGACGGTGATGAGCACTTATCATCAGGTGATCCATCTGTTCGTTTGCCTCCTATAATAAAAAAAAACATCCGTCAAATGAGAAATAATAAACGTGTAATATGTGTCCAATTTGCATATACATATATAACAGTTATCGTATTTCACCCTTTATTTTTTACTTTAAGTTAAAGAGACAATCTGTGTTTTGTTAACTAAATACTTTTTTTTTTCGAAATGACTACGCTATTGACCCAGCAAGGTCTTAACAGCTTCACTGGACTACACACCTTAACTAAATACCTGATCTATCTGTATTATCTGTATCCACCAGATTAGGCCTTCCACGGCAGCGTCTCAAGCCTAGGTTCGATCCCTCGGTAGGGCGCCCTTGAGTGCGTTGCTTGCGCGATACGGTGACACACAAATATACATCACCGCTACAACACTACACGATCACCCCCACACGCGTGCACGCCCACACGCGTGCACGCCTACACGCTTACACATGATAGTGGAAGGGTTTACTTTTTTCCCCTTATCGAACTGAAAAACTGACAATTTTCCGATAATAAATATATGGAGGGGTTGTTGAGGCGTGTATGCTTAGTAGACATATACGTCTCAACAACTCAAACATGTATGAATAATTAGCTAGGTTAGCTAAGATAGGTCGCGAGTTTGCATGTAACAGGCAACAACCAAGCCGAGGTGTGCCGTACACCCTTGAGCTAGTTGCCCAAATAAAATTGGCTGAGTGCCTTAAGCGCTTGCCTTAGTAGTTTGGTGAAGCTGTTAAGACCTTGCTAGGTCAATAGCATAGTCAGTTCGAAAAAAAAAAAAGAAATCTGTATTAGAGTATCCGCTATTTACTGAGTTCGCTTTTTTGACTTGGGTGTCGGTCAATCGATCAGTTTATAGCATTGATATACAAAAACTTTTTTTACTGGAAGTAACAATTTGACCTATCAAGGTCTTAACAGCTTCACCGGGCTACGTATATATACAAAAACTCAAAATGCACACTTAACCTCTACCAGCTGCACACGAAAATGAGTGCATTATACAGTCATTTCAGATAATTCCGCGTCGCTTGCTTCCTTGTATAAACAACTTGAAATCTTTCAGTTAAAGTTGAATTTGGAAGAACATATCTTTACCGTATAGCTATACCTATATATGTGTATATTGGTGAGTTTTCGCGGCCGGTTTTGAGCGCTATTTTTATTCGAGATTGTGTGTCTTGGTTTGGTTTTCCATATGTCAATGGTTTATAGCTTTTTTTTTTTTTACATGGGGAAATCCCTTCGGATGCCCACCCTGGCCGGGCAGCTAGGGTGGGGAATGTAAGACTTGCACGGACTAAAACCCCATGGTGCCTCTTTACACCTATTGGCCGGGAAGCAGGAACTGCCTACGGCACTACCTCTGCTCACCCGGCAGGTGTCGGCCTCATAAGGGGCCCCTTCTACTGCCTGAGGGGTCAAGATGGAAGAACCCTCAGGGAGGGGCGGATGTTAAACCCCCCCCCCCACGAACTGTGGGAGTCGCACGGCACAATGCGACTCCACCACGGGGGCCTGCTATAGTGCTGGGCAACGGACGTGTGGTTTATAGCCTAAAACCATTTAAGAAGAATAAAATCCAGATGCCGTTAAATATCCCTAAACGATGGTACTTTAAATTTTTATATGAAATTTTTCCTTTTTTGTAAATTTTTATCTTTATTTATCTTTATTGTAAATTTTTATCTTGCTATATCTTGTTGTATGGAATAACTTACCAAATATCATTAATTCTCCATCTACTATGATCGCTTGCGATGGAGAAATTTAGATATGGGTGTCAAATATGTAATATGTATTTTATATTTTGGTCAAATTTTATTTGAAAAAAAAAGACAGTAGGAATAAATTAAATTACACCCTTATTGACATTTCTCTGTCTAATATATCCAATAAAGTGGGGTAATTGCTAAAAGTCGTGGTATTTCCGGTGGAATATTACCACTACCGTCATTACTCTGAGGATCGCAGATTTTTTTTTCAATCTGACTACGCTATTACCCAGCAAGATCTTAACAGCTTCACCGGACGGACTATTAAGGCGAGCGCTTGCGGCACTCAGCCGATTTTACCTGGGTAACAGGTTTAAGGGTGCAAGGCACACCTCGGCTTGGGCTGTTGCCTGATACATGCAATTCGCGACCTATCTGAGCTAACTATTCATACATATATGAGTTGTTGGAGCATATATGTGTACCAAGCATACATACCTCAACAAACTCTTATATATATTTCGTATCGGATAATTTTCCAAACTATTACAGTTCGGTAAGGGAAAGAAACAAAACCCTTCCACTTTCATGTGTAAGCGTGTATGCGTGCACGTGCGTGGGGGTGATATGTGTAATCCGCAGATTGAAACCCGGGCATCTGCCAACGAATTTTTCGGAATTCGCATACATTTACTAATTTAAATTGGTAACAGTATCGACTGACCGTGAAGGAAGATCGTGAGGAAACGTGAACCTGAGAAATATTCTTGTAATACAACTATATATAGGAATACATAGAATTGTAGATTTTTCAGAGTTTAAATCGTCATGATACGTCATGGGACCGTTGTTATTATTCCGATGCCTTCTTTTAAGAAGAGGCTTATATTATGGCTATCCAGTGAATCTCTTACAGGATGATGTTAATGAATTGCTAAAGTAGGAAGTAGATGTTCTTACATGAAGTATTCCACCTTGCGTAATGAACCCAGTACTATGAGTACCATCTATATACAGATATACCCTGAAACCAGTTATGACGTAATCGTCAAAGTGGTCTGATGATACTCTAATCTGCAAAAAAAAAAATAGAAAATGTTAATTTTAAACGCCGTAAAAAATCTCGATTTCAAAAATTATGCAAAAATAAAATTAACATTTTTCAAAAATCAAACGATACAAACCGTAAAGTATTGCATATGTGTATCGCACCGCTTCTCATATGTATGAACAGCGTAATTCTGCGAAATTGAATCTACGGCAACAGTCAATAGGTTCGGCCATTCTGTCACTCTTGAAGTGTCTCAAACGCTTGCTTTAGTCCGATGAGGCTGTGAACGTCCGTCACGCCAATAGCGTAGTCCACTCGAAAAAAAAAAGGAAGTATCACATACTCACTTGATCCGTCGGATACGAGAGAGTTAAGTTCACATCTTGCGGTGGGAAGTTCCAAGCTTTCGACCCGAACACTAACAAGTGTGTATCTGAAATATTACATATAATGCTGTAGGTGGTAGAGCTACGCCCAAGCTATAACTAGTTTCAGCATGAATGGTTCGGCTAGTGAGCTGATGGTGTAGGGTAGGGGTAGTACTACCCTCTCATAAAAAAACCGACGTGAAGTAACAGTGCTTGCACTGTTGCGTTCCTTCGGCCAGTGAGAGCATCGGAGACCCACCTCCCCTCCCCTCCCCTCGTCCGTTTCTCCATCCCTCCCCCGTTCCTCCTCCCCTCCCCCATATCCCTTCCTCAAACACAGGCTGGCAACGCACTTGCGACTGTCCTGGTGTTGGAAAAAGTGGGCAAATCTGTTACTCTTGAGATCTAACCTCCTCTAGATGTAGTCCCGTGAAGCTGAAAGGCCTTGCAAGGCTAATAACGTAGTCAGTTAAAAAAAAAAATCTCCTCTAGCATTAGTGTGTTTACCATCACAGACTAAATTGTCATTTAATATCAGGTTGGTCAAACTCTATAACTTGTACCATATAAATAAATCTATACCAATATTATAAAGAGGTAAAGTTTGTGAGTTTGTGAGTTTGTGACGTTGTAGGGGGTAATCTCAGGAACTACTAGTCCGATTTGAATAATTCTTTCAGTGTTATATAGCTCATTCGTCGAGAATGGTTATAGGCTATATCACGCTAAGGCCAATAGTAGCGGAGCAGAAATAAGAAATGTTTCAAAATCGGGATGTTTTATCCTTTTAAGCTTCTGCTGCGTGTTAGCGTTAGCCCAAAGTACCTATTTCACGTGAACAAAGTCGCGGGCAGAGACTAGTCAATAATAAAAAAGATTAATATTTTAGATTTAAGTATAAATTATCGATTAATAGGAAGTATACTATATCTGTATCTATACTAAATTATCAATTACAATCATAAATAATCGACAAATTTTATGATGATAAATGACGTAAGAATTATAAATACAGCACTATGAAAGATAAGAAACGATATTAGTACATTTTAACATAAACAACGTCGAAGTGAATACGTCTTTGGTAAAAAAGCATTTCTGTTGTTTATTTACTCTACAAGTTAGCTTGAAATACGAAAGTAACGTGTTTGGCAAACAGTTTCTCATTTGGCAACTAACGCGTGCGAATGGTAACTTACGCACGAGTTTGGCAACTAATGCGCGAGATTGGCAACTAACGCGAGAAAATGGCAACTAACTCATGAAAATCTATTCTATTGTCGCTTATAATTGATGCGTATTTAACGACTTACCATTGACACCTGGCGCTGAACAATCGTATTTATTGACGACTTTGTAAAGAATTGAATTCATAACGTGTCCTGGTGCCATCGGATTATCTGTCACATCTTCTATCGCCGGCTTTATAGACACACATGTGATTTGTATAATGTATATTAAATATATACAAGCTATAATGTATTCATTCATTATCACAGCATTAATATTATTATTACTTAATAAAATTCGGTCGTTTATACGTACAACGAAACAGTGAGAGTAATTATTTATGATTGGTTAATTATTAATTTGCCAAAGATAGGAAATGTGATGATAAAAATTGATTTTATTCATTATCAGGTGTTTCGCGGCGGTAAATAGTGCGTGTATATTTTATCATTTGATATGAGATAACAGCTCTTAATTTGTTTTATTAGAAACTATAAAAACAATATAAATCTGGAAGTAACTAGAGACACTTTCAGTTTTCGCTAAATTTAATACTTTATTCGAATTTATGTAGATTTCTCATCTGTATGTGGTAGAGCCACGCTTAAGCTGTAACTGGTTTCAGCATGAATGGGTCGGCTCGTCCGGGGTAGTACCACCCGACACACAGAAACACCGACGTAAAGTAACAGTGTTTTTTTTATGTTATAGGGGGCAAACGAACAGACGGGTCACCCGATGGTAAGTGATGAACGCCGTCCATAGACACTTGCAACACCTAGGGAGCTACAATTGCGTTGCCGGCCTTTAAAAAAAAGTGTACGCTCGCTTCTTGAAAGTTTAAAAAGTTTGCATTGTTGCATTTCGTTCGATCAGTGAGAAGGCCGGAGGACCATCTCCCCTTTTCCTCCCTTCCTCTTTCCCCACCAACACAGGTTGACAACGCACTTGCTACTCCTCTGGAGTTGCTGGTGTCGTCTATGTACGGTGGTGATCAGTAAACATCAGATGAACCACTTGTTCGTTTAACCCCCTTGATATCAAAAAAAAAAATGTGTATACTTTACTCCAGACAAATTTCTTACATCATTATTACGTATAGTATAGTAATCTTACATTTTTTTTTAAGTATTAATTTCTATCGTGTGTTCATAACGACACATAATTTTCACCCACTATATAAATAATAGATCGAGGAGATCAAAATAACTCTCCGTAATAGATTCAATTAAATTCAAATTATACATTCAGAAACAGTCCCACATAAATAATTAATAAAGGTACCTTCACAACCGGTTTCGAATAACAAAAAGGGAACCCAAAGCCCTCTTAATCTCGGAGACCCCTCATTAGAGCTACTTATACACTATTATGGGCCATTATATTCACGCCTAACACTGAATTGGGAAATGTTCTAAAACGGATTGACACGACTAGAGGTGTTTCAAGTGTGTTTAATAATCATTTTGGTGTGATTTTATAAATAAAAATTGGGTTACATTCAATTAAAGCTTTTGATTTTAATATATTAATAAAAACAGCGTCTTAAAATTTCCTATATTGCAGTATAGGTATTTTTATAGTGAATCTATACTAATATAATAAGGGGGTAAAGTTTGTGAGTATGTGACGTTATGGCGTTGTGGCGTTGTAGGGGGTAATGTAGGTAAAAAATGTGTTACTTTCAACTAAAGCTTTTGATTTTAATATATTAATAAAAACAGCATCTTAAAATTTCCTATATTGCAATATAGGTATTTTTATAGTGAATCTATACTAATATAATAAGGATGTAAAGTTTGTGAGTTTGTGAGTTTGTGACGTTATGGCGTTGTGGGGTTGTAGGGGGTAATCTCAGGGACTGCTGGTCCGAATTGAAAAATTCTTTCAGTGTTACATAGCTCATTTATCGAGGATGGTTATAGGTTATATATCATCACGCTAAGGTCAATAGGAGGAAAGTGCCAATGAAGAATATTGAAAATTCGGGGTTTTTTTCCTCTTGAAAACTTCCGCTAGGTGTTAACGTTAGTCCAAAGAAAATATTCCACGCGAACGAAGCCGCGGGCAGAGGCTAGTTACCCTTAACTTCGCTTGCGGTATTGTAGATTTGATTAATCATTGAGCATCATTAGCAATTTTTTGGGATAAAATATATCCTATATCTTTTTCTATATACCTACTAATGTGTATACTTAACGTCATGATTGGTAGTTGAATAGTTACGGTGTTAAAGTATAATAAGCAAACTAACATTCGCATTTAGAATATTAGGAGTTAAACTAGAATGTTTTTTTTTTTATATCATAGGAAGCAAACGAACAGGCGGGTCATTAGATTTTAAGTGATCACCGCCATCCGTAGATACTAGCAACAACAGGGAAATCGCAAGTACGCTGCCAGCCATTGTTTGGGGGGAACGAAGAGAAAGGGGAAGGTAAAAATGGTGAGACGAGGGGAGATGGGCCTCTGGCGCTCTAACTGATTGAACGGAATTGATCAATACCGATCATAGACACCAGTAACACCAGAGTAGTCGCAAGTGCGTTGGCATCTTGTGTTTGTGGGGAAGGGGAAGGGAAGGAAAAAGGAAGGTGGCCTCCGGCGCTCTTAATGACCGAACCAAATGCAATGCGAACACTGTTACTTCATGTCGGTATTTCTGTGGGTCGGATGGTACTACCCCGGTCGAGCCGACCCAGTCGTGCTGAAAACAATAATAGTTTCAGCGTGGCTCTACCACCTTGTAAACTGTAACTAATGTTCCAATGTAAATAATTATAATAACTAGTGGGCGCCCAGTTGTCGACATTCGACCATAGTTAATTGATTTTGTAAAGTTTGAACTTTATTAGAGTTCTTTTGTCAAAGGGTATACTTCTATAATCAAAAGTTTTCATCATGGCTACTCAGTTATTTGCCATGATCTTTAATTATGTAAACATTTAAAAAAATCTATGTATAAATGAAAATTGAAATTAATGATAAATTTAAAACAAAAACCACGTGGCAAAGCTCTCAAATTTTAAGCAAACATAACTTTTCGAAAATAAAGAAATTTATCGCAACCCATGACACAATTTTCAAATAATTTTACACGACACCATGGGTGAGTGGTATTTCTAGGTGATATTGAATTAAATGTAGTCTGTTCATTATGAGAAATAGTGATATGCCCAGTATCATCGTTTGGAAAAGTAATAGATCCACAATACAATCAAATGGTAAATCCAATACAAAGATGTTTTTAATACTACCATTAGCTTTTGAAAATAAATTCTTTTTTGTTGCTACATGAGGTAGAATTGCAACATTGTAACCGCGGAAGTCTAAGTCATAAATTTTTTAAGAACAAAATTATTATTTTAATTATACAAGGTATTATTTGGCTCATTTTTTTAATAAATCAACATTTGAAGTGAGTTCACCATATAAAATAATAAACATTACAATAATAGTTATATTTTATAACTAGCTGACCCGTGCAACTTCGTCTGCATCAAATTGGTTATCACTGATTTCAATTGTATTTTTAAACGCGAAAAAAAAATGAATAAAACTGGTATTCAGTTGCAGCCACAACTACCGTTTCCAAAAATCCAAACTATCCACGGATTCACTGAAACATATACCCAGATTACATGTAATTTTTATTTTAAATAAGCCTAGTACCCGTTCGTAGCATCATCTACCACTCCGTTGTTTGTAGTCCGGTAAAGCTGTTAAGACCTTACTCTGTCAATAGCGTAGTCATTTCGAGAAAAAAAATCATCTACCAGGTTCAATTAAGATAAAAACTAACCTACATAAAACTAAATAAACATCTCTACCGCTTACTTTATCATAACCATCTTCAACTTGTATTAAAACCTTTTTATATTCCATTATATTAAAGAAAAATATATGAACACCGTATCGAAGCGTCAAACATCGCGCCGAACCGTCAAATGTCACTTGCTTGAAACTATAGTCTAAGAGTTATAAACTGTTTCGAAAACGTATTTCAAATATATTTCTAATACATTTTTATAAATAATCTCTGTACCATTCACAACATAGTGCCTATCACTTCTTGATAATTTATCCATGTTGATATGTTTCTATTGTAGATTATTCTACGTTGTTATACTGAATATTAGGCATTATATACATAACGTTTATTTGTCACACTTGATATTGGCGAAATTACCTATATAGGCAGAGGCCATACCGGAAAGAATCAATCAAGCCAGTTTTATACATTATATTCATCCTAACAAAGGGGCTACCTAGCTGCCGGTAAGAGTTGCGTTTATTTGTACATATCGTACCTTCACAGACAAAAATATTGATTTTTAAATAATTTTAGGATGTTTTTTTCCACTTAGAAACGTTATTCAAATGGAATTATTATTGAAAGACATTTTTGGTATTGGCAATAATGTGCTTGATGCTATTTTTTGGAAATAAAAATAAAAGTAATCTTACCCCATTTTAGAATAGCAGTAATTTTATTATTACTATATTTAGATATAAATAAGTACAAATTTTATCTTCCACACTAATTCAGTTATTACTTAATATTTAGACCGATTTATTGCTATAAAAATAATGTGTATAGAATATAGCTATAGCTATAGTTTAGT
>JACEII010000040.1:242819-298730 GCA_014332785.1 Antheraea mylitta
GGTCAAACATACGACTACAATGGTCTTGTCAAGAAAGTTTACGAAAAAGTAGTCGAGTCGTCAGCGATACCTTTAATAAAGCGAGTCGAGGAAGTGTATTTCGAGTTTCCGCAAACCGACCAGAAGATCAAGGGAATAGCTATCAGAGACCTGGAGAATGGACTCGCAGAACCGTCTATCATTCGAGGTGGTTTGGGAATGCATTTTGTTACCATCAAAGTTAAAAGTGAAAGGGGATCCGGTTATAAATTTGTTATAGAGATTTACGCTTAATTGTGTTTTGTTTTAATTATAAATAATTATTATAAACTAAATGTGTGTATGTGTTTTTTTTTCAATCAAGATTCTTATAAAGTATTACTGCTATTATCGAGTACGAAATGACATTAAAAGTTTCTTGGGATTGTGTCAATGAATTAACAAGATGGTGGCCGTCTTGTTAGAACTCTCCAAGGAGTTCTAGTGGCAAGTAAGATTTATTGCTCTGTGGTATTATTTTTTATCCACTTCACTTGTGTAGAATAACCAAACGATATTACGTAACACACCACCAATATTACATAATATGGAGCCAAAGAACACAAGATTAGATTATTAATGTAATATATAAAAACAACTACATGACATTCCAAGATCCCGCCAGAAACTCCGTTTTTGTTTTTAATTCAAAGTAGTGTAACAGACAACTTAACAGATGTTGCTAGATGCGTTAATTGAAATTCGGAGAAAATTAAAAAATACCCAATTTTTATTTAATTTACGACATTCTAACAATAGTAATATCAACCGTATCATAACTAAATGATATTAAAATTAAAATATGTCGTGCATTATTTTATAGAGACACAGTTTTAACTCATTTTAAAGAGCAGTTTAGCAACATCATTAAATTTTGCTAAGATGCTACAAACAAATTTATTTATTTAGACTGAATGTCTCAATGGAGTTTGTTATTTATACACTTTATCTGAAAAATGTATTATAATATTAGTAAAAGAGAAACTTCGTGAGTTGAGTATTAACTTAAAAAGAAAGGTTTTCAACACATATCCAAAGGCATCAAAATTAAAAATGCAATCTAGACAAATAATAAAAACGTAAATGTAAAGTGTCTCTGCTTTTTCGTTTTTTGAAAAAAAAAGTGTTGCAGGTGTCTATGAATAAGTAATAGAATACATTTCAATCATTTTTAGAAATGTTTGTCTGTCTGTCTCTTTGTATGAACACACATACTGCTAAAATACTAGGTTTACAATAAAACCTCAATAAAATTATAAAGCATACTCTCGAGAGTAACTTAATAAGTCATTGTAGTTTTAACGATCCCCCCCCCCCCCCCCCGCCCCTTTTCGAACTGACTACGCTATTGACCCATCAAGGTATTAACAGCTTCACCGGACTACAAAGTTTTAATGAATACGCAGCGTAAGTATGAGAGTAGATAAGTAAATGGACTTAATACAGTCAGATGATTTTATTAATCATTGTTTTTTACATACGTTTTGGGGCACACCTAGTACCATATAAAAGTAGAGAAACGTAATCAAAGTTTTTGCTTTTAATTTTTTAATATTTTTTTTCTCTGTACGTAAAATATACTAAGATATATTATATTATTAAGACAATAAGAAACATAGACGAAGTCGCTGGTATCCGCTAGATTAAGTAATAAGACTTCGATAAGATGACCTATTTTCTATATAAAGGGTTTAAATCATCTGACCATAACAAAGGTTTATTAATTATACAAGTTACCTTATATATGATATCCTTCTTTGTTCACCTACACACCATTCATTATAGGAATTCTAATTACCAATCGTACAATTATTTATACCTATATTTTATGTATTAAAAAGGCGTATAAATAATCAAATTGTTCTGTCTGAAGCGGAACATCTGGCAACACTAAATATGAAGATTTTTGTATATGAATTCTTTCCAATAGGAGTTTTTGGCGGGATTTTAGTCATAGTGGGTTTTATATTTTATTCATAATCTTGTGTTATTTGACTTTATATTTTGTAAATATTGTGAGGTTTTACGTAATATTGTTAGTTTATTGTTCATAAGTGAAGTGAATGTAAAATAAAACCACGGAGCATGAAATTCTGAGATGCTACAAAAACTCCCTGGAAAGGGAGCCACCATCTTGTTAGAATATTGAAATATGGAAATATTGAAGTAATCATACGACGCTTGTAATATTATTAACTACACGACAATGGCAGTAATAATCGGAAAGATTGGTTGCCAAAAAAAAAATTAAAAAAAAAACTTTCCAGTAAGTATAAAGATAAACGCTAAAAACTGATTTAATAGAATAGTTTTGTAAAGTAAACTATTTTTTTTTATATAGAGACAAATTCATGACATGATTCTTTTCATTGAAATTGAGTTCTACCGAACTTTTTTTTTTAACTTTATTTTTGGTAATCAAGTTTATTACTGCCATTGTCACGTATTCAATAATATTACAAGCGTCGTGCGATCACTTCAATATTGCGTCGTGTGAGTCAATATTCTAACAAGATGGTGGATCCCTTGTTTTGGAGTTTTTGTGGCATCTCAGAACTTCATGCTCCGCGGTATTATTTTCCATTCACTTCACTTATGCACAGTAAACTAACTATATTACGTAAAACACCACCAAATTTACAAAATATAGTCAAATAACACAAGATTATGAATAAAACATAAAATCCACTACATGATAGACTAAAATCCCGCCAAAAACTCTATCGAACTTTTAATGTCCCAGAGTTGGACAAAATAATATATCACGTAGCAGCAATTCTGAGGAAAAATGATGATAGTTTTATATTGCTGTTACTAGATGGCGTTATTATAAAATATTTCTAAGCCGTTTATATTTCTACACGATGTTTATTTGTATTGAAATCAAATAAATAAACAAGAATTCATTTTATGTATTTCCGTATATTCGAATAGTAAAAAAGCTATACCTACTAATGAGAATTGGTTCTGTGATGACTATTACAACATAGGGAAAACCAAACAAAACATTGTTTTTCAAGGTTAAAGTTGCGGTCACTGTTTACAATATTTGTGTTCGGCCGTATACGATAAGTTTAACAAGTAATACTTACATATAATTTGAATTATCCTCATACTAATGCACTGATTATGAAATGAGGTCATTGCAATATAGAATATAGGTAGCAATTCTTAAGCAAAGTAAATGAAAAGGCTTCTAAATAAAAGACCGGGAAGGTGGGTGTGATGCTTCTGGTGTTAGAAGCTTCCATAGGCAGTTTACTTTTAGGTGTATGATTCTTTTGATGTAATTTTTCTTCATCATTATTGATGCAAAACATCTATAGCCGGAGGGTAATCATCCGATTAGGCCTCCCACGGCAGCGGCTCAAGCCTAGGTTCACTACAATCTTCTACAATTAATACTCTATAGCATATTACAAGGATTATTCCAATCTTACTGTTAGTTCCAGAGATTAGCGTTTTGACGCTCGCGTAACCACAGATCACGCCGCCGTGGTCTGGGGGTTAATTTCGCTCCCGCACACCCGATTAGGCCTCCCACGGCAGCGACTGAAGCCTAGGTTCGATCCCTTGGTAGGGAGCCCTTGAGTGCGTTACTTGCGCGATATGGTGACACACAAATATACATCACCGCTACAACACTACACGATCACCCCCCACACACGTGCACGCCTACACGCTTACACATGAAAGTAGAAGGGTTTACTTTTTTTTCCCTTATCGAACTGAAAAACCCTTAATTTTCCGATAATAAATATATATAGGAGTTGCTGAGGCGTGTATGCTTGGTACACATATACGTTTCAACAACTCATACATATATGAATAGTTAGCTAGGTTAGCTAAGATAGGTCGCGATATGGCATGCAACAGGCAACAGCCAAGCCGAGGTGTGCTGTGCACCCTTGAGCTGGTTGCCAAAATGGAATCGGCTGAGTGCCTTAAGCTCTCGCCTTAATAGTTCGGTGAAACTGTTAATAGCGTAGCCAATAGCGTAGTCATTTCGAAAAAAAAAAAAAAAGTGGAGGGTAAACCTAATTGTTGTTGTGGCGACGCAAAACACGAACATTGCACTATTAACGAAATACTTAAAAACATTTGCAACCCTATCTTGTAGGCCACTTGTTCTACTAGAGTTACGTGGTACGCGCCAGCGACCTAGCACCCTTCGATAAATGTCGCCAAACACACCGCGCCAGTGCCTAGTTGAATTTTTATATTTAATAAAAATGAATATTTATGTAATAAAATAAATAAACAGTCATTATTTTATGCAACTAATTTTTTTAGCTTTATCTTTTTACTATGCCATAACTGATTCCTGTCGTAATCTGTTCTTTTATGCATATAACTTATACAAAACAATTTTGATGTTTCACATCTGCCAGGCGTCCCGTGATGGCTCAATTTTTTTCATCATTAAATGTTCAACAGGTTTGCTCCATAAAGATTAAGAAAGAATTTAATAATTGTTATAATTCAAGCTTTTTTATATTTGTAAGATCCCAAATAGACATGAATATTTATCTAATCTATCTAATATATATATCTAATACCTTTAAACGAGCAATTCTTGTATATTTTTATATTTGTATATATTCAGGATCTCGGAAACGGCGCCAGCGATATCCGTGAAATTTAGTATGTAGGTACTTACCAGGATAATATATCGATCTAGCTAGATTTTATCCATAGAAAACTTTTTTAACTAATATTTCAGGCAGTGAAAAAATATATCTAGAATATAGCTATGAAGGTAAATTTCGCCGACGCTGTCAAAACAAAAATATCTCAGATGAAAATTGACTGTTTAAAAAATCCGTGTAACCCCAGTTCGAATCCCAGTGTATATGATTTTTTTTTTAAATATGATAATATTGTAAGGCAAACCTAACAATTTATTTTAATTAAGTAGATAATTTTATTGTTATAGTTGTAAGAGAGATATCTTTTAATATCTTTTAAGTGAAAAAATGCTAATTTTGTGAGACAAACCTAACAGTTTATTTTAATTTAAAAATATTTTTTAAAGAACCGAGCTAGGCTCGGTCGCCCGGGTACTTCTTTTAATTTAAAAGAAAAGGACATGACGACAATAATATATTACACAGTAGGTTTTGCACACGATTTCGCTCAACATATATTCGACCTGTACCAAGCGAGTAGTACTTTTTAACCGACTTCAAAAAAAGGAGGAGGTTATCAATTCGACTGTTTTTTTTTATGTTTGTTTCCTCGTAACTTTGGACTGGCTGAACCGATTTTGATGATTCTTTTTTCGGGATAAAATACACTTATCAAATGTACTTTTCTGCACCCCTGACAAAGTGTATGTGAAATTTGCGTTAGTAAACGGATAACATTGTTTACAAAGAAATATTAGTAAAATATATTTTTTCTCGTATTTTCGTCTGTAAATACCATACATTATTAAAATATACATCAATAACAATCAATTGTCGAATGTATGTGAACACAGCACTCTAAAATGGCTGCACCTATTTGGGTAATTCTTTTCTTGTCGTATTTTTAATTGCCAGGACAAGGTTTCTATGAAAGAATGTGTTTAAAAAATCATACGGAAAACTTGAAAATATAGGGTTAAATAAAAAAAAAAAACTCACTATAGAAATATCAGTGAATGTGTGCGACAAAAAACAATAGGAATACCCTTAAAAATATTTACAGATTGATGTTAGTTACGAACATGATCCGCTATTTTGGGATCTGGCTCTTACAAAAACAGCCGAGAGATTAAAAAAACGCCATGGAAGACAACATGGAAGTCTAGAAAAATATTGACAGATCAACCCAGAATTGTTGGTATAAAAGGAAAATGTCATCTCATTTTCTTTGTTACGACTAATAAATTAAATTTTGATTAACACTAAACAAAACCAAGAAAAAAAACAAGATTACGTAATAATTATATTAATAATTTAAATTAAATATCAACAAATAATAATAATAGACACAGCAACAGAAACAAAACACGATCGGAACATAGTCACTTTTTACCGTGATTGTACAAGAAGTAATTCGTCTGTATCGCATAGATTTCCACCCAGAAGTTGTAGCCGCGGAATATCCCGGGACTGTCCAACTCGATGGTGACATATCTGTCACCAATACCACCAGCTTTGACGTACGCTTCGCCCCATTTATCCCGTCTCATGTCCAAAATCCTGATCGCACTTATGACCTCATTATTCGAACAATTTACGGTGAACACCTCCGACCTAGTCCATAGAGCTGGGTTCTCTTGATGCACCTGACTGTATATAAGTTTCGCAGACATATCCGGGTAACCGAGGAATAAGTCATAGCTTTTTACCTTAGCTACGACAATAAATATAGCTATTAATAACAGTGCCTTCATTTTTTAAAAGCGTCTTCACTGATTCGTTTCGACAGAAGAAATGTCTCGAAAATACACGCATTACGACATGATCCAAAATATATTTTGACAACAAATTAACACTATTATGGTAAGTTTCTTACAATGGACAGTTCGAAGTAAATATAAATAAGGCATTGATCTGTCAGGCAACCTTGTAACAGGTTTCAGCGTCATGCAACTCTATAATTGGACATGGAAGTAGGTTTTTTTTCCTATTTGACAACGTTATTTGCCTGGCAGGCCTTTATAGCTTCACCGGACTATTAAGACAACCGTTAAGACACTAGGTCTGATCCCCGGAGTGGAGCCCTCGAGCACGCTGCTACCACAATATAGTGAAACTGAAAATTTTTAATCACTCGTTGAACAAAACAACACAGATCACTGCCACATACGTTGCACACATATGTTGTACACATATGGTGGGGGAGTCTTTATTTTTTCTCTTATTTTCGAAGCGGGTTAATTTAGATTAGCCAAATTAAACGAAAAATATACATTTGAATTGGTGAGGCTCACATGCACGTGTTCCACAGGAGTTTTTATATGTATGAACTGCTAGCTTAGACAGATTTGCGAAGTTGCACGCATAGTCATAGGAGGCAAATGAACAGACGGGTTACCTGATGTTAAGTGATTACCGCCATTTATAGACACTTGCAACACCAGAGGAGTCGCAAGTGCGTTGCCAGCCTGTGTTTAGAGGGAAGAGGAAAGGGGAGGGGGAAGGGAAGTGGGGCGAGGGGAGGGGAGGTGGGCTTCCGGCTCTCTCACTGACCGAACGAAACGCAACAATGCGAGCACTGTTACTTCACGTCAGTTTTCTGTGGGTCGGGCGGTACTACTCCGAGCGAGCCAACCCATTCATGCTAAAACCAGTTACACTTTCATTCTGGCTCTACCACCTATAGAATCTACATGAAAGTTGGCATTGATATATAGGTAATTTGGTCCCACTTGATAGGTAGGATAATTTATATTTCGATTAAACGCCTCAATACTTTTTAATGACAAATTAAATTATTGTCAATGTTGATTGTTGTTGTTAATTGTAAGTTTCATCAATCTTGAACAGATGGCGCTTTAAATTAGTTTATTGATAGAAAACTGTAGGTCTTCTCATAAATATCTCGTAGATGGTGACACATTTTAATTTTGAATTACACAGCAACGCGTAGCGGGGTCAGCTAGTTACATATACAGTAACGACGATTGGTTGATATAGAATTATATATATACACATACATGTTTTAAATTTTTAAATTAAATTGCCCAATTAAGAACGAAATACGTGTCTTAATTCGATTTATCACAGAGGTCATGAAACCTTGAACTGGTCCAATTTAAAACCGTCAGTAGAGATACCCAACTGTTGGTATATTTTCAGGTATTATTATTTGATAAATTTAGAGCATTTTTTTTGTTTCATTTCTTAGACAATTGGTCTTTGATAAATAAAAAATACGCGGGCAGAGATATATGTTTTCTTGCAATAGAGAAACAGGGCAAACGGTGTGGCATGTGATGCTTATGTTCTTCTTATTTATATAGAATATATTATTATTGTAATAAAAGACGTCGCGGATATCATTTAGTGTTTAATAGAATTTAAATTGAAATGTAATTTTTTTTCATAGCTAACCAGTTTACTCAGTTCATAGTATTGTTTGCACTTTACCAGAACTTAAACAACCCGATTAGACCTCCCATGGCAGCGGCTCAAGCCTAGGTTCGATCCCTCGGTAGGGAGCCCTTGAGTACGTTGCATGAGTGATACGTTGACACACAAATATACATCACTGCTACAACACTATACGATCACCCCCACACACGTGCACGCCTACACGCTTACACATGAAAGTAGAAGGGTTTACTTTTTTCCCTTATCGAACTGAAAAACTCTCAATTTTCCGATAATAAATATATGGAGGAGTTGTTGAGGCGTGTATGCTTGGTACACATATACGTTTCAACAACTCCATACATATATGAATAGTTAGCTAGGTTAGCTAAGATAGGTCGCGATTTTGCATGCAGCAGGCAACAGCCAAGTCGAGGTGTGCCGTGCACCCTTGAACTGGTTGCCAAAATAAAATCGGCTGAGTGCCTTAAGCGCTCGCCTTAGTAGTCTGGTGAATCTGTTAAGTCCTTGCTGGGTCAATAGCTTAGTCATTTCGAAAAAAAAAAGAAAACTTAAACACTCGTTTTTAATTTCTCTATTCACATATTTATTGGGATTAATCTCTGAAATTTTCTCAAGTTTTGATCAGACTTACTAACTGATAGATAACTTTACAGAGTAATTATCTCGGCTAGATCTTACTACACTTTCCCGTACAAGCTAGCAGTAATGGTAAAAACTGGCAGAAATATGACAACTTCACAACAACAAAAAACCAGACAGCCTGCAACTAATGGATATATATCACATAGTAGATAACATAATTTATATGTCTTTCATAGATTTGTTTAACCTGATACCGTAAACAAGAAAAACCATTTTATAGAACACAACTAATAAATTAAGCTGTTAAACATTAATCAAGTGACATGAGATCGATATCTAAAGATATGTATCACTTATTTTTGATTAGTCATGACAGAACAAAAGTCCGTTTATACCGTCAAAAAGTATACATATATAAGAAACTAGCTTCTGCCCATGACTTCATCCGCGTGGAATAGTTACCGATTACGCAGCGTACGCAATGGAAGCTCGCAAAACGAAAAAATTGCCGATGTTAAAACACTCTTTATTAGTACTCCGTTCCTATTGGTCTTAGTGTGTTGATATGTAGCTTTCCTCGATAAATGAGCTATCTAACACTGAAAGAATTATTCAAATCGGACCAGTAGTTCCTGAGATTATCGCATTTAAGCAAACAAACTCTTCAGCGTTATAATATTAGTATAGATATTACACCCTACTCTCTAATACGAAACAAGCCTATAGAGGGCGAAGCGGGGATTAGAGAAGCAGTTAAAGAGGGCAACACAACCTGATACTATTTTCTCGCCAACCTCCTAGAAGAGAGGTAGAGATGACTTCCGCAGGAGCGGGGATAATTCTCAGTTTAATTCCACCAAGCAGTTGGTGTGTTCTGGCAGCTTACTTAAGAGTCTGTCACCCTGTAGGCTTGACTGATGTTATTCCAAAAAAATTAAATACGTATTGAATTGCTTTATAATAGTTTCGTATTAAATGCATCGCACTCGTCCGAGGTAAGTTCCCGTTATCCTTTTTCACTACTGTAAACTTTTTTTTATTTGAAGAAATACCTACAGTTTCCCACTCTAGCCGAACAGCTGAGAGTGGGGTATGTCCGACTCGCACGGACTAAAACCTCATGGTGCCCTTTCACACCTATTGGGTGGAGAGCAGGACCTGCCAACTGGCACTGCATCTACTCCCTTTGCTAATGTAGGATCCTGATCAAAGCGAGAGAAAAGAGCAAGATGCCGAACATTCAGCGAGCGCGGTGCATTTAATATGAAACCTATTTAAAGCAAGTATCTAATACGTATCTAACTTTTTTGTAATAACACGTGTTTAACATCTTAGACCACATTGTCATTTAACGTTACGTACGATTTTGGCGCTAAGACCTAGAAAGTATTCAAAAATAATAATGTGTATCGTGTTCCTAAGCATCCCGTATAACCAAATAGGTAGTAAAATCGACAGGTGACTCCCTTTTTGATGGTTCAGGATTAGTCAGCCTTTATTCAGCTGCAAAAGACTTGTATGTCATCATGACATTATCGAGTGCCTATCAACTGCTCATCTCTTGGTGGTCACCATTGTTTTTATTTGGCATTCATTTACTATTTGATACAGGGCAGTTGCTCTCTCGGGATACAATAAAAATGATACGTACACACAAGGTAGGAGTGAAACTTTCAAATTATAATGTAGCTTTCATATAGATGATACACGTGAACAATACATCACGTTATTTATGATGCTTTTACTCACAAACGCGTACAAACACACATACGTATAACGCTTGTAACATAGCAAGCATTATATAGCGCAATATATACGAAAAGTCAGCGAATATAACAACACTGTATAATGCATTCTATCTCGTTCTCGCGCGCGTTAATTTCTATAGTAACTAATGTATAAACAAATCTATTTATTTATTATATCTATTCAAGTAGTCACGTATAAATTGACACTGTCCATTCCGAATGATTGTTACGCGAAATGACGTAATTTCCCCGTAAGATCATATACAATTCCATATTTAGTGTATCCATTTAGCGATGTATTATCATGTAGTACATTACACAGAAACATGATCTCATGAAGGCGTTAATTTGCCCCCTATATAAACTGAACTCCGTCGCACGTTCCTCATTTGCGCGCGTTAAATATATCAAAAATGTACTCCAAAGTGTTCATTTTTTTATTTATTTACATCGCTTCGATCGAAGCAAACGACATCAGGCTGGGAATAACTACGCCACAGTCTAGGAAGATTTATAGTGAGATCAAGGAAGCCGATCCTGCTTTGTGGAAGAGGACAGATGACGTCATAATTAATGCTCCAAATAATGAGATAATCAGTGCCGTGTACGTAACAGACCTTCGCGATGACAAGGACGGAGAAGCTTACATCGAAAGCGGTGGTATAGGTATGAAGAGTGTCACTATAGCTTTGAAGAGTCCGACGATATTACGTGGTTACAAATTCGAGATTGAAGTGTTCGCAAATAACCCTAACGGTGGATATCTGACCAAAGGTATATATTCGCAGCAATACAACGACGATTCGCAGTACGCTAGGAAGTATTAAAATATTTTTAATAGGATTTTATATTATTAATTACAAATAAAATAACTTTTTTAATGTACTGCTATTTTATTTACTCAAGTAACTATGTAACACTTTAATGAAGATATTTTTGTAATGCATTGTTGTTTACTAAATAAAAATGATTTATGTTGACTTTGTTTCATTACATAACATTTAAAATCCTTATAGATATAAGTGTGTATGCGTCCGCATACAATTTTAGAACGACTACACATATTTTGTTATTTCTTTATTTATTTAATGACATAATAATATATTAATAAGATATCATGGAAAATTGCCAAGACATGGTTTATATGAGATAATTATTTTTTTGGAAAATCGTATCAAAACGTGGACATTTTGTGTAAAAAAAATCTTCACATCTTATACGTGAAGCAAAAGTTTCTACCCCTTTTTAAGCGAATTGCGCGAACGGATGAACGTGAAATTTGGCATAGTTAAAGTTTATTACCTGGGCGACCTAGCCTAGCTCGGATTCTTTAAAAACATTTCTAAATTGAGATAAACTGTTAGATTTGCCTGACAAAATTAGCATTATTTTTTTACATAAAAAAAAAATATTAAAAATGATATCTCTCTTATAATTATAATAATAACATTATTTATTTAATTAAAATAAATTATTAAGTTTACCTTACAAAATTATATTTTTTTTATAAAATAAAACAAAATACAAACTCGGATTCGAACTGGGGTTACACGGATTTTCGAAGCAACCAATTTCCATCTAAACTACTTTTGTTTTGATAGCGGCGGCGAAATTTACTTTCATATTCTAGCTATATTTTTTCATTGCCTGAAATCTCAGTCAAAAAAGTTTTCTCTGTATTCATTAATAAAATCTAGTTAGATAGATCTATCGTCTCCGAAACTATCTACATATTAAGTTTCACGGAAATCGCTGACGCCGTTTCCGAAATCCTGAATATATAGAAATATAAAAATATACAAGAATTGCTCGTTTAAAGATATTAGAAGATGTATATAGCGGTCCCGGCAGACGTTGTCCTGCGTAAATAATTTAAAAAAATCCTTAACACGTGGTAATCATGCTATTGAATTGTAGCTTATATGACACGGTTGTCGGTTTACCATAGCAGTGCCATCTATTGATTACTTACTCAATCCAATAGAAAAGTATCGACATCTGTTAGAATCTTTTGGAGTTAACAGATAATTGTGACTGTCAATTAATTACAGACAAATAATTTGCAATAGAATATAATTGCGACTATAATTAAAGATCTAAGCTATCTTATCTCTCAAGTTGGACCAAACTGCATATTGCGTGCAAATTTGAACGAAATCTGTTAAGCGGTTTAGGAGTCCATCGCGGACAAACATCGTGACAGGAGATTTATATATATTAAGACTAATATTATAAAGCTGAAGAGTTTGTTTGTTTGGTTGAACGCGCTAATCTCAAGAACTACCGGTCCGATTTGAAAGTTTCTTTTAGATGTGTTAGATAGCTCATTTATCGAGGATGGCTATAGGCTACATATCATCACGTTAAAACCAATAGGAGCGGAGCACTAATGAAGAATGTCTCAAAATCGGGCTATTTTTAGAGCATCCGCTGCGTGTCAGTGTCAATATTATATGCGTTGCCATGGTAACATGATAACATTCTATCGGAAATATTATCAGGGTTTATTTTGTGTTCCTGTTCAAAAGTTTATTCTACGTTATTTTTAATTCAAATTTTTGATTATACGTAGTACATTGCTATCGCAGACATTTTTAAAGTCTATTTTGTGCTGCTATTCTAAAAGGTTAGTAGTAATAATATTCGTCCATCAATACAGGCGAAGGAAATAATCCATACTGCTAATTCTGAAGTTGTCAATATAGGTAGTTCTTATATATTCTCTACCCAGTTTTCTTCTAAGTTAATGTAAAGATATAAGCGCCAAATCTTCTATATAATATTTCGTAAATTTTATCTTTCATTCATTGGTATTATTTTTCATTCATTTTACTTATTCACAATAAACAAACCATATTACATAAAACGCCACCAATTTAACACAATATAGAGT
The DNA here is from genome assembly GCA_014332785.1 of Antheraea mylitta. Lineage (NCBI taxonomy): Eukaryota > Metazoa > Arthropoda > Insecta > Lepidoptera > Saturniidae > Antheraea > Antheraea mylitta. The sequence continues at coordinate 256,109 of JACEII010000040.1, forward strand.
CAAATAACACAAGATTATGAATAAAATATAAAATCCCCTACATGACAGACTGAAATCCCGCCAAAAACTCCTCAAAAAGTTTATTCTACATTAGTTTTGTTCCCAATCTTTGGTTTGTGATATATTACGTATTATAAGAATAAAGTATGTATATATAATATTAAAATAAATACTTTTTGATGAATACGTATATCTGCGGTTCTACAAATATCAACATTTTTTTTTTAATTCTGTCGATATGTCTGTTTGTTTATTTGTTCCGGGTAATCTCCAAAACGGCTGGACCTATTTGAACGGTTTTTTTTAGAATGACTACGCTATTGACCTAGCAAGGTCTTAACAGCTTCAATGGACTACAAGTACTATTTGAACAGGAATTTTACGGCTAGCGGGTTCAGCAAACGATACCCGCCCTGATAATAAGACAAACTGTACCTAAACCTTGCCCAAGAATCATTTTATATATTGGTAAAAACGGCATGAAGATTCGTTTTTGATCTTATCGCAAACAGACATATAGACGTGGAACACGACTTTGTTAACACCATGTTGTGATGAACTGTTATCCGTACATTCGTATGTGTGAAATTGACCAAAAATATGTTGTTCACTGTAAACATGCGCGTGTGACGTACATACAATGTACTGGACTTCAAGAATAAATATAATTGAAAGTCATATGTGATTTAAATTATAGCAAGGGATATTAATAACGTGATTATATCAACAATATGTACATATTATATCTATATAATAAAAGATTTAACACATATTGTTCGATAATGTATAGTTTAATATTTTCATTACTTTCTTATATAGTGTAAGTGAGCACTGAGGGTGATACATAGATAGTAGTTGAAAGTACCAGCTATGTGGCTTATGATAAATCCCATCCCATTCGATACACTATTAGTATTCACGTATATAATGTACATGTTACCTGTTACTGTAGATGATGTGCGTGTCATACTTACAAATATTTTTGAAAGAGTGTTATTGTTATTTAAGCCGCGGGTAACAGCTAGTTTCTATATATTCAGGATTTCGTTTCAGTTATATATATAATGTAAGTCTCTTGTTGTTTACTAAATAAAAATGATTTATATTGACTTTATTTCATTACAAACATTTAAAATCTTTATAAATCAATTATTATATGTATTTATGTGCATCATTTTAGAATAGTTGCACCTATTTAGGTAACTCTTTTTTTGTTGCGCAAGTCTATTTTTCTAGTAGCCTTGTATTACAAGCATTTCCTTTTGTGAATTAATGCACTATTGCAAAAGTCTATACTAATAGTATTATAAAGAGGTTTTAAAGTTAGTAAGTTTGTGACGCTGTGAGTTTTTGGCGTTGTAGGGGGTAATCCAGCTTTTACTGGTCCGATTAGAAAAATTCTTTCTGTGTTATATAGCTCATTTATCGAGGAAGGTATATATCATAATAAGGAATACTATAAGGAAAGCTATATATTATCGCTAAGACCAAAAGGAACGGTGCACCAATGAAGAATGTTTCAAAATAGTTTTTTTTTCCTCTTGAGAGCTTCTGCTGCGTGTTAGTTTTAGCTCAAAGTGACAACATTATTCCAAAAGATAAAATATGTTACAAAATCTTTTTTTCTATGTATCATAGGAGGCAAACGAAAAGCCGGGTCCCCTGTTGTTAAGTGATCACCGCCGTCCATAGACACTAACAATAGGTGAATTGCAAGTGTGTTGTGGGAAAAGAGCGAGAGGCAGGGTTGGCGAGGTGGACCTGCGGCGTTTTCACTGACCGAAAGAAACGCAACTATGCATGCACTGTTACTTCATGTCAGTGTTTCTGTGAGTCGGGTGGTACTACCCCGGACGTGCCGACCTATTCATGCTGAAACAAGTAATAGCTTGGCTTTACGCTTTTTTTTTGCTCTACCACCTATAAAAAGGTCTTCTTTCTAAATCTTTTTCTTATAGTATACATTATTACTACACACAATATCCTATAGTATCCTAGCGCCTACACTAGGCCGAGTCTGTATCTCAGACGCTCGACTCTAGCCGTCATAAATGCTTATCCTAAATATGACTTATTTATATGAAAGACATTTGTACTAATACATAAAAAAACTTTTTAACAAAAAATTAAACCGCCGAAAAAACTGAAAAGCAAAAAATAATAAACCTTTTACTTTATTCATCTTAATAACTAAGTTCTTAAACTAATGTAAGTATACCTAAGTAATTTTAAGTCGGCGCCAATCAAGCAAATTAATTAATTACGTAAAGAGTGATGCGCGGCGGCGGCGCAGCGTGACACACCCCTTGCATGCCGAACGCTTACGAAGCAACCCGAATGGGCACACACGTTACCGCTGGAAATCTCACATTGTGTTTTTAATTTGATTTGGTTATTTTTGTGAATTTAAGTAATTTAATGATCTTTGTTCATTGGTTGTTTGGCGCCGACTCAAAATTACTTAGGTATACTTACATTAGTTTAAGAACTTAGTTATTAAGATGAATAAAGTAAAAGGTTTATTATTTTTTGCTTTTCAGTTTTTTCGGCGGTTTAATTTTTTGTTAAAAAGTTTTTATTTTATAATTTTTTGTGGCTATGATCTTAGTAATTACTACAAGCTTAATTTATTTGTAATACACAACTCAGAAGTTGAATTATAAATCATGCCCGGTTTTCTTACCCTTGGGGTTGCTTTTTTCATGTTTACATGTATATGGGATCAACTTCTGGGTATACTCTTTCAAATCAAAAGATAATAATTTAATTCGGACTATTCTGTCTAAAGGTATGCGCGGTCATAGACATAATCAGTGCGTGAATAATCAATCATTGTCGATTTTCATATTCTTAGGGTTGAAATTTTTTTCCCAAATTTAAATGGGACCAACTTCGGAGTATACCCTTTCCAATAAAAAAAGAATTATTAAAATCGGACTATACTGTAAGTGTAATACACAACTCAGAAGCTGAATTATAAATCATACCCCGTTTTCGTACCCTTGGGGTTGATTTTTTCATGTTTACATGTATATGGGACCAACTTCTGGGTATACTCTTTCAAATCAAAGGATAATAATTCAACTCGGACTATTCTGTCTAGAGATATGCGCTGTTATAGACACAATCAGTGCGTGAATAATCAATCATTCTTGATTTTCATACCCTTAGGGTTGAAATTTTTTCCCAAATTTAAATGGGACCAACTTCGGAATATACCCTTTCCAATAAAAAAAGAATTATTAAAATCGGACTATACTGTAAAAAGTTATGCGTGATCATACATAAAAAAAAAAAAAAAATATACGCGACGAATTGAGAACCTCCTCCGTTTTTTTCGTCGGTTAAAAATTACATAAGGGACTCTGCAAAATTGTCTGGATATGTTTTGTGTCAGCGAAAAATTTAGAAAAACCGAATAAAACAGTGAACATGTTGTGTTAATAAAAGTGTGTGTGTACTTATAAGTACACGCGTTAGAAGTTATACTTCTCTGGCGTAACCAGATAAGAATCTTTTAAAAAAATGTATGTTTGCCTTATTCTACGTTTGTAGAAAAAACGACAGTAACAATAAAAAAAGGTATTTACTACATTGAAAGTTTTAATACAAAGAAACAAAATGTTGACTATAGCTAACTTCAGGGTGTCGGTTTTTCGTGACGCGCATCGTAAAATTTACTCTCATCATTTTTCAACGCACCAAAAGAAGTATAGCTTCAAAAATCTACATACAAAAATTTATTGCGTAAGTGATGCAGAAGACAGTAGAGATATATACAAAAATACTCTCATTATCGATAAATTTACGTTCAACTGTCATTTAATTTCATAGCATTTTTATTCTGTAAAGTATTTAATGAAAGAAAAGGATGAAGATTTACTGTCAATTTTCTTGTTAGTAACATAATATACACTTTATTATTTAGTTGCAATTATATTACTTTTGATAACATTTGCTTTAAACAAACGGTTAATTACGAAATTAAGCAAATTGCTGATAATAAATAAAGCGGTGACTAAGAATTTGTAAAGGCTAATAATAACATAATCAGTTCTAACTTCATTTGTTCTATTTTCCTTGAATGAAATATAACAATAAGAAAATGAATTTACACAAGATATAGTTGTGAATACTTACTAATTATGTTAGTATATATTTTCATTCACGATCACGCCTTCCCATACATGACTCCTTTTTGATTATTAGTGGTTATTTTTGTTTTTGTTATTTTGGTATATATCATTATAATTATCCAATCATTATATCATATATCCCCTTTTTTTCCTTCAAGAGGATGCATATGCCCGAGTGGCACGGAGTAAAACGTCATAGTACCTTTTTACACCTTTTGACAGTATGACGTATGCTCCTCCGAAAGGCGTTGTCCCCTTTTAATGGGACCAAAATGCGGCCTGAGGGGTCAAGATGGTCGACCCCTCAAAGGGAGTGGGTCTTAGACCGCCCTTGACGAACTGTGTTTTGTAGGTCGTAGAGCCCCGCTGAAGCTATTTTTGGTTTCAGAATGAATGGGTCGGCTCCTCCGGGGTAGTACCACCCCTCTCAAAGATAACCGTGCTTGCATTGTTGTGTTTCGTTCGGTCAGTGAGAGAGCCGGAGGCCCACGTCCCTTCCTCTTTCCTTCTTTTCCTTTCCTTCCCCTCCCCCTTCTCCCATATACAGGCTGGCAACGCACTTGCGACGTCCCTGATGTCGCTAGTGTCTATGGACGGTGATGATCACTTAACATCACGTGATCCACCAGTTCGTTTGCCTCCTTTGATATAAAAAAAAATCTGTGGGAGTCGCATTGGTACAATGCACCTCCACCACATGGGCCTGTGCAGTTTAACTGTCCGGGACGACGCATATACCCATGTTTATCGTCCCCAGGCCCCAACTACGGCGGCCGGAGATAATAGCGTACCCGTCGCCGCCGCGTGGTTCGTCGGCCGGGTCCAATCAGCCCTGGCGTTACCACAAAAATAGTTGTATTGGGAATACCATAGGGTTTTATTTTGAAAGCTTCGTTGTTTATTCTCGCAAATTATTTTGCATACATAAGTCAGTAATTACTTGTTATTGTTGAGTTACCTTTTAGGTATATTTATAACTGATAAAAATACTAATCAGAAATATTAATAGAAATCCCATTAACATTTAACCCATAAATGCATGTTTTTGTTTTCAATTTTAAATAATAATTTTATAGCAATAGGTTTTTTTTTTATTTCGATAAATAAATAAAAATCGCGTGTGATTGTGATCAAATTTGGTCCGAAACGGATCGACCGATTTTATGAAATTTTACATGTATGTAAAATGTAAGTGGTAGATATAAGATGTCGTATTTTTTTTATATATCAGATATTTTTTTCAATTTTTCTTTTTTATATTTTCTTATTTGTCATGAAAAAATAACCCGAAATTTTCACTATCCTAGGGTCTTAAGGGTGAGGACCTTCAATTTTTTATTCGCGATTTTGGTGTTTTTGTATGAACAATATCGGAATGATTTAACAGTCATCCATATTTCAAACAAAACTAATTTATTGATCTCGCTGCGACCGCTTCATCGAAATCTCTTCCATATGCGTAAGGCATTCATTAAACCAACTAGGTATGTGTTTAAGTGAATCCCTGTATTGTTTGGTTTCACAATTGCAAACTGTGGGAATCGTTATTACCAATCGTTTTTTTTTTTCAAGCTGACTACGCTATTGACCTAGCAAGGTCTTAACAGCTTAACCGAACTTCTAAGGCGAACGCTTAAGACACTCAGCTAATTTTGTTAGGGTAACTAGCTCAAGGGTGCACGTCACACCTCGGCTTGAGCTAATATATACAATTCAAGACCTATCTGAGGGAATTTAAGCTAAGCTACATATTCATACGAGATATTGAAACATATATGTGTACCAAGCATGCATACCTCGACAACTCTTATATGTATTTTGTATCGGATAAACCACAAATCGATTTTTGGTATTTTAAGATTTACCCTGTTTGGGAATGCAATTGGAACCGGTAGGTAACCGATTTCGCGGAGACGAAGTTGCGCTGTCAGCTAATTTGATACATATGTATATATACTAGCCTCTGCCTGCGACTTCGTTCGCGTGGAATATATGCTTTGGGCTACCGCTAACATACAGCGGAAGCTTTACGAAGAAAAAAAGCCCCGATTTTTAAACATTCTTTATTGGTGCTCCGCTCCTATTGGTCTTAGCGTGATAATATATAGCCTATAACCATCCTCGATAACTTAGCTATATAGCATTGAAAGAATTTTTCAAATCGGACCAGTAGTTCCTGAGATTACCCCCCACAACGTCACAAACTTTACCTCTTTATAATATTAGTATAGATTCCTGATACGTGCAATTTTTTGGTGTGCCGTGCACCCTTGAGTTAGTCGCCCAAACATCCCAAATCGGCTGAGTGACTTCAGCGCTCGCCTCAATAGTTCGGTGAAGCTGTAAAGACCTTTTTAGGTCAACAGCGATTTCATTTCAAAAAAAAAAAAAAACTCAGAACTTCTAAGGTTTTTTTTCTAAAATTGTTATGTTATTCTGCAGACTCTTGGTCCGCACCTTTTTTTGCTTACATGTAGTATTTTGTTTACGTAAACATTGTATCCGTGAGCGTTTTTTTTATTAGTAATTTATTAAATATTAACTATTCAATTATTATTAACTATTTTTGGTTTAATGACGTTATTATTTTTATAGCGCTTGCATTTCCATTCTTACAAAATCTAAGGTTAAATGTTAATGATGTGGTTGGGTCTGGATTTATCTATGTATTTATTTAATTTTAATATGTATAACATTATATAGTATTTGTTATCAGGTTGTATACGACATAGTCGATGCAGTCAGGATGCCAATAAATACTAAGTAGTTACTTCCACTCTTTATTTGCCCAGAGTTACGGCTTACAGTACTTTTTACAAAAGAATGCGTAGATAACACTGACATCTTGCCTTTTATAGGCCGAACTATATAATTTATAAGACGAACTATATAACTCAAACCAATTACCATTTTCTTATAATTCTGCTATATGTTTTAAGTAACACAAAGATAATAATTAATGAACAAATTAATATTATTTACGTACATCAATTCTATATAAAATCATTGTTATTTATGTATCTGAAATAAGTGTATGTGTGTAGAGTAGAGACATCTAGCCCTTTATAGGTCAAACTATTGAAGTCAAAGCAATTACTATTATTATCTTAAACTAATGTTGTGCAAGTAATAAATGAACAATATCAATTCCCATTGAAATAACTCATTGAAATCTATATAATTATAATAATTCTCATTTATGTATCTTTAATAAAATGGCGTTAGTGTTAATGTGTCTCTCTTAGATGTTGGCGCTTGGCGCTAGTATCAATGCGTATCTCTAATATGTAGCGCTAGTATCTCGAGTCTTGAATGACGAGCGGTACCGGAAGTGGGTAGCTAACATATTATATTATATAATTTGTATAATATTATACATAGTATATTATAAATAATGTATTTATTTAAAGCCCTCTCCTATCCTTAAAATGAGTATTGGTTATATTGTTGAATTGTAAACAGTTGATGATTATTCTTCATATTAAACAGCAACAGTTGAAGCCTTGTAATTTTGCATTAACATAAATTAAGATATGAAACCGTCTGTAAGCAACTTTATGTATCTAGTAATTAAAATACCATTTACTGAATACGAAACAATATTAACAGGAATGTAGATATACGTATGTAGTTTGAATTTTATTATCATTTTTGGTAAATTCTACCGCCATTTTGTTTTACCCCACTCGGCGTCCTTATAACTATTTTTTTTTTTCGAATTAGAAATGCTTTTGACCTAGAAAGGTCTTTACAGCTTCAGCGAACCACCGAGGCGAGCGCTGAGGGCACTTAGCCGATTTGGGATGTTTGAGTGATTAACTCAAGGGTGCACGGCACACCTCGGCTTGGGCTGTCACCTGTTTTGTGCAAAAATCGCGACCTATCTGAGCTAACCTAAGCTAAGCTATCACAGAAAAACGACGTGAAATAACAGTGCTTGCACCAAGCATGAGTGCCTCAACAACTCCTACATGTATTTTGTGTCGGATAAATTTCTCTAAACTATATAGGATAGGATATGATAAGGAAAAATAAGAGTAGAACTCCTTGTCGTTTATTTCTCTGAAAAAGAAAAACAACGTGTAAGCGTGTAAGCGTGTAGGCGTGCACGTGTGTATAGGTGATGTATGTGATGTTGTAGCAGTGAAGTAAGGTTTTGTGTCACTGTATCGCGTGTGCAGCGTGCTCAAGGGCTCCACGCCGAGGGAACGGACCTAGGTTTGAGCCGCTACTGAGGGAGGCCTAATCTGATTCATTATAACTAAGCAATAACAAGGTATGAGAATTATGCTTCAAATTAAATACTACTACGACTAACACGATCTTTATTGATGTGAAACATCTATAGGCGGAGTGTAAACCTGATTGTGGGCGTGGCGACGCAAAACACGAACTTTGAACTATTAACGAAGTATTTAAAAACATTTCCAACCCTGTCTGTATAAATATAAGATTCTGTTTTATCGGTCACTCGTTCTAATTAGTGTTACGCGGCACGCGCCGACGAGCTAGCGCCCCCTTTGATAAATGCCGCCAAACACACTGCGCCTACGCCTACTTGATTTTTTTTAAATAAAAATTGAAATATATGTATTCAAATAAATAAACAGTCATTATTTTATGGAACGATTTGTAACTATATCTTTTCATTATGCCATAGGTCATTCCTGTCGTAATCTGTTCTTTTATGCATACTAGTATGCGCCCCAGGGGTCGACATTCGACCATAGTTAATTGATTTTTTAAAGTTTGAACTTTATTAGGGTTCTTTTGTCAAAGGGTATAACTTCCATAATCAAAGGTTTTCATCGTGGCTACTCAGTTATTCGCCATTTTCCATGAGCTTTAATCATATAAACATAAAAAAACATATGTGTAAATGAAACTTAAAATTAATTATAATTTTGAAACAAAAAACATTTGGTAAAGCTGTGAAATTCTAATTTACGAAAATAAAGAAATGTACCGCAACCTATGTCACAAGTAAAAATGTTGACATCCAATAAAACCAAGGAGAATTCTTTAATAATTATTTCACCTCCTCAACCTCAACCTCCTTCGCAACCTTTTTTGAAGTTCATTATTGACGGCTGTCAAGATGTCTTTTTTATTTACATGTGTGTATATGTTGTATAAAATTTAAACAGTATTGTGAGTAATGCATATTTTAATTAATTTGATGTACTTCTAATGTATTTTATATAAGATAATAAATAGATGGCTTTTTGCAATTCTCCGCCATATAAACTTTAACTATGCCAAATTTCAAGGTCTTACGTTCACAGAATTACCTTAAAAAGGGGTACAAAGTTTTTGCTTCACGTATGAATATATAGATAAGTTATACAAAATAAATTTCGATCTTTCAATCTGTCAGGCGTCCCGTGACGGCTCAATTTTTTACTGTCTTGCATTTTTTTCTTGTCTTTACTCTCGGATACATAACTTCAAAACTCACGAGAATAACTTGCCGCATTGTTTAAAACTAAAATATCCATAATTCCTTATTTATGTTCTTATTTTCATATCTACTATACATATAATAAGAATGTACAACCCACGTGAATTAACAGTGCTTGCATTGTTGCGTTTCGTACGGTCAGTGACAGCGTTAGAGGCCCACCTCCGTTTCCCCTTTCCCCATACACAGGCTGGCAACGCACTTACGATTCCTCTGGTGTTGCTAATATCTTTGGACGGTGGTGATCACTTAACATCAGGTGCCCCGCATGTTCGATTGCCTCCTATGATATAAAAAAAGGAAAATAGAAATGGAACCATAGCATGCTGGTAGGGAGTTTTCTAACTCCGCCTGGCTAGTTACTAACCTTAATTTAAAGATCTGTCACCAATCACCTGTTGGTGGCTGGACTCAAGAACCGGCTCCCTCTAGGCTTAGCCTGTTTACCACCTTGGAACACATTATTATTTAACACCAGGTTACATCGTGATACCACGGTAAAATCTAAAAATAAGTAATTTCTTAACTCGCTAATCTCTCGGCAAGTGTTTACAAGATAAGTGTTGGCAAAACCCGAGTAAATAATTATTATTCTTACGATATCAGCGTTATATGTAATATTAATATCAGTTCTAAGTAAATATAATTCAAAACAAACACTCACGAGAATCGATATCAATAATAAATAAAAACACACATAAAAAGAGAATAACCGATCACAGTTATTATCCGTAAGGGGGCGTCTTTTAAACGAAGTGAAATGTTATTGAGGACATTCTTACCTCCCTCCCCCTCTCATCTTCTTGGTGACATTTCGTGAGATTTGCTCCCCATAATCCCACGTAAGAACCTTCGAATTATCTGTCTTGAGTAAAAATGAGTTGGATCTAAAGATATTTAGCTTTATTATTGACGTGATAACATCTTATAAATCGATGAACGCCAGCTGCACGCACGATAAAGCATGACTCATTGTCACGTTCCACTTGAGCCGAGCCTGCAAGCGAGAGCGTGGAACAAGCGATAGAGAGGAGCGATCGGCCTGAGCATTCGACTTGTGACGAATGTAATAAATCTGTTTAATTTTGAGTAAAAAATATTTAATTAGAGAGCGCAAATAAATATTAAATTATCAAAAAAAATTTTTTTCTTCTAACTCCTTATTATACAAAATAATGATAATTTAGTGATAATCATTCAGTTCAATTCATAAAATTATGCTATTTTTCATCAATGATTTCTTAAAATGTTATCAAATAAAATTATCGTCCGTAAACGGACTTTACAGAGAACCAATTTTTTTGTATTTTTAATGTTATTACATCTAATTATAAGTAGCGAGCCTCGAGGGGGTTGTCCCGCCGGCAACCTTGTAATAAAAAAAAACTTGACAAATTATATATCTAAGCTTTCCTCACGAATCAATTTATCTACTGGTGTAAATAGCATGAAAATCCGTTCAGTAGTTTTTGAGTTTATCGCGACCTGACAGACAGACAGACGTGGCAGAGGACTTTGTTTATAATATGTAGTGATGATTATTGTGTTACATTATGATATTAATATATTAATACTAACTAAATTAAAATCTCTTCATGGATTTTATCATATGGAATTATTTTTTTATATTGCGGTATGTATTAATCTAGTAACATGTTTAATTTAAATTAATCTAATTTCTTTACATTTTTACACTATATTTGCACGATAAAAATTACGCGATATTTGTGGGACCCTCTTTTCCTCCTCACGCGACATTTTATAAGATTCGGATTGACCTCCTCTTTTTTACAAGGGGAGATCCCTAATGGATACCCACCGGGCAGTAGAGAATGGGTTATGTCCGATTCGCACGGACTAAAACCCCATGGTGCCTTCTTACACCTATTGGCCGGGGAGTAAGGACTGCCTTACCGGGCATACATCTGCTCCCCCGACAGTTGTAGGCCCCTATTAAGAAATCCCGACTGCGATCTGAGGAGTTAATATGGTATACCCCTAATTGGGAGTGAGTGTTAGACCACCCTGACGAAATGTGGGAGTCGCATCTATACAGTACACCTCCACTACATATGCCTTTGCATTTTGCAGTATGAACTGTCAGGGCGAAGGACTCGCCTGTGTCCGTGACCCCAGCCTTCCTTGACCAACTCCCATAATTAATGGACGCCCTCTAATCTATATACGTATAAATAAATTGATGTGTCTGTTCTTTGCCGTGGCTACTCTTCGAAACCGTCATGTTAAAAACACTAAGTAAATATTTGGTTAATTTACTACGCGTAATAAAATTTCCCAGACAAAGGAAGTAATCGGTCAATGTTAGGTTAATGTTTGTGAAGATTTCATAACAACTTCATAATTGCAAAGAACGTGACTAGAGAGCACTAGAAGTATTTTTACCATATCAAGACAAAATAACGTCACTGTAAATGGCAATATTATTATTTTTGGCAATCAATCTTCTAGTAATTTAGTTATGGGGTGTAAGGGGTGTCGAGTAACATCTTAAGACTTGAGACACCCAAGCCAACCTCACCTGCACCTGGTGCACCCTGCTGAATAACGAACGAGGCAATGACGATAGCGGGGTGGTAGGGTTTTACAGCCCTACTGGGTCGCAACCACTATGTATATGGCGAAAAAGCCCGACATAGTGAATCGCTTCTGCGCATCGCGTTTCGGGATCAGCCTGTGCATATCCAGTACCGGGCGACTTTCGTCATTATGGCCGGCATGACAGCGGCGACCGGCGATGGATAATCTGTCTCTCGGTGGTTGCCGATGTTTTTGGATTGTACTATGCTTTACATCAGGCATAGTGCAGTCAATTTGTCGCGCTTCAATAAAAAAAAAATAGTCGATTATTACTGTCATTATCGAGTAGGTAAGTTTCTTGCAATAATTTCAATGAACCAACAAGATGGTGGTCGTCCTGATAGAACTTTCCAAGTAGTTTTTATGGAAAATCTATGCTCCGTGGTATTATTTCCGATCCACTTCACTTGTGCACAATAACTAAACGACATTGCGTAAACTGCAACGAATATTACAGAATATGGAATTAAATAATACAAATAATAAAAAGAATACAAGATTATCAATAAAATACAACAGTCACACATGCCAGACTCAAGATACCGCCAAAAACTCCGTTTGATAAGTGTAACTCGTTATTTGATCAAGTGTAACTTGAGATCAGAATTTGAAACCTGAACATAAACTAGTATTAGATGCACCCTTTTTTTCCTGATTTCTAATATTTATAAAACACAATACTACTAAAAATGGCAGATGCATTACTCTTTTTCTGAATAGAAGTACACATATCACATATCAGTTGACATTTTATAAGACGCAAACGCACGTCGTCAGTGATAGAGCTTGCGTGCTTCCCTAAACCTTGACCTCTGCTTAGTATCGAGATGATTACATTTAAAACTATGTATAACCATAAAGCAGTAAAATCAAAATCAAAACTACTTTATTCACATTAGACTAGAACATATATAAACGTCAAAGCTACCGCTGGTTCGGATAGACAACCAACCATCGAAAAGAACCGGCAAGAAGCTCGGTCGGGTTTATCTTGTCATTTATATTTAAAATACGTAAACTTTACAATCGATTTTACTGGATGTACATAAAGAGATGTCAAATCTAGTCAACACCCTCGTTCACATATTGATACATTCTATAATAGCCCTTTGATACCCAAAACCCGCCAGACATGTTGCTTAAGCCTACAATCCGCCAAATCAGTAGTATGCTTTGGGAGTTTGTTGTAAAACCTAACACTATTACCTAAATAAAATAGTGAGACGTCGCGCGAGTCCTGGCAAATGTAAAACATTGAAATTATTTAGTACAGGTAATGCATAAAAGGATAGCTTACAACAAGAGTGAAATATGATATAATCAAAAATAAATATAGATGACTATCTATTTATTAAAAATTTATATTAATTAAATTTTAAAAAAATCACATAGTTTGGCAATGTACACCGTGGCGACGCGTCACCACGCCATATTCATTCTAACCCGCCGTTATAAATGTTTCACATCGAAAACTGTTACTTACTATATCTGAAACATGAGACGTCCAGCCATACAATGATATATGTGGGGAAAAACAATCCTTTTGCATACAAAAAGATAAGTGTTCAAAGAACAGCGGAAAATATGAGAGCTGGTAAACATTGCTGTTTGTATATGACGACATTGATAGTAACTTTGCGTCATATGACACGTCCAGATCGTGATGGATAACGTTCTATTTGTCTCTTCGTTGGACGGTATTATGCAGTAATAACGCAAGTACTTTATTTTAATTATTAATGTGACACATCCATAAACGCTGGTAAACCCTATTGTTGGCGTGGCGACGACGCAACGATAGCATGAGCTCGCATACCTCTATAGATAAACTGTTGTAATTTGAGAATTCGACAATTTGAGATTCGTTCGATTCGAACAATTTCGGTATTTTACATCTGCCAGGCATCCCGTGACGGCTCAGTTTTTACAGTACTCGACTTTTGATTTAGCATGTCTAGACGTAGAGAAGACGTTTTGTGGTAGACACACGCTGACGATATTACTGGTTTCAGCATGAATGAATCGGCTCGCCCGGGGTAATACCACCCTCTCATAGAAACACCCACGTGAAGTAATAGTGCTTGAATTGTTGCATTTTGTTCGGTCAGTGAGAGAGCTGGAGACCCACCTCCCATCCACTCTTCCCCCAAATACAGGCTGGCAACGCACTTGCGACTCTCGTGGTGTTACTAGTGTCTAAAGACCTACCATAAGAAGATTTACTTTAATAAAAACAGATTTCAATGTAATATCTAAACGTCCATTACTGTGGTTATGCAATCGCCAGTACACCGAATACATCTGCTCGAATTTCGATACATGCACTTACGCACACCCTCGTATACAATAGAAAGAGACAAAGAGAAAACGTCTTATGGAGTGACATAACGCATTTTTCTTACGTGACGATTTTTATCAGTCAACTCTTTTCGAAAACCGCGTTAAGGAATTTCGTTCCAAAATATTGTTACAGGTATTTCAATTAGTCTTTTTATAGCACACACCAACACACTATAGTAATGGCATAGAGAGAGTAATCTCATGGAATGGCATAACGAATTTTTCTTACGAAACAATTTTTATCAGTCAACTCCTATAGCAAAACCTGTTAAGGAATATCGTTCGAAAATATTGTTTTAAGTATTTACGCAACCACCATGTATATGGCGAAAAGGCCGGTAATAGTGATTCGCTTCTGCGAGTCGCGTTTCGGGATCAGCCTGTGCATATCCAGCTTTTTGCAGGCCGGCATGATAGTGGCGACCGGCGATGGATAGCGTGTCAATCGGTGGTCGCTATTATTTTTAGATTGCACTGTGCTTACCATCAGGCATAGTGCAGTCATTTTGCCGTGCTACAATAAAATAAAAAAATCAATTAGTCTTGCTTCAGTTTTGAATAACACCGTCCTATGCTATATAAAACAGCGATAGTTAATTAGCATCCTAGTGTGAAAACTAACGAACGAAAATGCGCACACTTACTGTGATCAGTGTATTTTGCTTTCTGGCGGCGGCTTCTTGCCAGAGCCATGACCTGTTCCTAGGCCAGCTGTCCTACGGAGATCTTCTCGTATACAAAGTCAACGAATATAAATATGGCTTTCCCTTCATCGTCAGGACGAGTGATTTAGAGTTCCCTGAGCCAGGACAACGGAGTATATCATACATCAGCGCTGTATACATCAAAGACCACTACACAGACGGAAATGGTGGATACCCGATCATCAAATCAGGTGGTGTCGGTCAGAAGTTTATAAAGTTGAAACTGAAGAGTCAAAGGAATCACGGATTCAACTTCACAATTAGTATTTACGGAAGATATTAATTAAGAAGACTTAATATATAAAAAAAATAAGAAGCATAAGATTATAGAAGCATTATCGCGTCTAGCGTGAAGACAGAGTCGTGACTTGAGATAACAAATCAAGTATAAATAAAATATATTACAAAATGAACAACTAGTCCTATTTGTATTCCTATACAAATATATATGCAAATGTATCCAATTGTAATTGGTAAGTCCACTGATTTACAACTTTGAATTGGTATTTTCATATTTTCAACAGAATAATTCGACAATGGGGATTTATTTGTTACGAATTTCTTTTTTAAAACTCGAATCCATTTTCTTTGCTTGATTACATACTTGTACCGTTCTTATATTCATTGTATTCACAATATGTTCTTTGTAATATTTGTATTATTTAAAAATTACGAGGTCATAAAAATTCGAGTTACGGCTTTTAAAGATTCTTCTTGTAGGTTACAATATATTGTGATACCGATTTAGATTTATAGGAATTGAGATAGTACTGTTTAGTTGATACTGTTTAGTTGATATTGTTATATTTATTATGTATATAACCAGTTAATTTTAGATGCTAATATATTTTGTTAATCTTGTATTAAACTTTTCTAATATATTTTGTTAATCTTGTATTAAATTTACTAATTGTATTGTATATTGTTTTATTTATTTTCCATATTATGAAAGCTATACAATTCGAATGAGAGAAGTAGATTGTTAAGATAATAAAGTCAATTTTCAAAAAAAAAAGAATTAACCGACTTCAATATTCATCAAAAATCCCATAAGGCACTAAAAAGCGGAAAATAAACAGTTTATCAAATTAACCAAATTAAATAAAACATATGGATATGTGTGCTACCTAGAGATGTATTGGAAATCTGTGCCAACCGAAAATCATATCATCTACATCTAGGTACAAAGGCTTTATTTTTCCATTTTTAGTGTACATAAATATATTTTACTCAAACATGCGGGTCACCTGCGACACAAGAGGAATCACGGATGCGTTGCCGGCCCTTAAGAAAGGAGTAGGCTTGTTTCTTTAAAGGTTGTGTTACTTTGTTACGTAGTCAGAACCTAACCAAACTCTCATCAAACTACTCTTGAGTACATCCTTTCCAATAAAAAATGAATCATCGAAATCGGTTGGCGTGATATTGAGTTATTCGTCTATTTGTCGCGTTCACACTTAATGCAAATTTAACATTTATACGGTTTTGCACTGGATGCCGTTGTCAGAACTAGACCAAATTGGGACCACGCGGGAAGCACCATCTCTCAAATAAAAAAAGAATTATCAAAATCGGTTCATTCAGTCCAAAGTTATGAGGTAACAAACATAAAAAAAAAATACAGACGAATTGAGAACCTCCTCCTTTTTTTGAAATCGGTTAAAAATACAAAAATCAACTAGGCGCTGGCGCGCTGTGTTTGGCGATATTTATCAAAGGGTGCTAGGTCGTCGGCACGTACCGTGTAACACTAGTAAAATAAGTGACCTTCAAGGTAGGGATACAGATGTTTTTAAGTATTTCGTTAATAGTGCAATATTCGTGTTTTGCGTCGCCACGCCAACAATCAGGTTTACCCTCCACTTATAGATGCTTCACATGAAAAAAATAAAAACGTATTAAATACTTGCTTTAAAAAGACGTTTTAAATGCACCGCGCTCGCCCGAGGCAAGTTCGCGTTATCCTTTTTTCGCAAGTCTAACCTAACCTAACCAAAGCGAGACAAAAAGCAAAATGGCAAACATTCAGTGAATGTGGTGCATTTAAAATGTAATCTTTTAAAACAAGTATTCAATACGTATTTAACTTTTTTGTAATAACACCTGTAAAGAATTTAAAAAAAAACATAACTAACTAACATAACCATTTGGCATAGCTAGTATGTTTACAACCGTGAGTTATTTTTGAAGTGAATATCAGGCGTGTTGAGTGATAAAAAAAGAATTAGTAGGGGAAAATCTTATGGGTTTGCGTCATCAATAACCTCGACATGCTCGTGACATTTATCGCTTGCGCCAGACATATAGTATAACGTCACAATGAAAACAGTGAATTTTCATTTCTACCGACACTCCTTATGACTGTTTAACTTTTTTTAAATCTATATATTAAAAACTAGCATCTGCCCGCGACTTCGTTCGCGTGAAATAGGTACTTTGGGCTAAAGCTAACACGCAGCAGAAGCTCTTAAAAGGATAAAACATCCCGATTTTGAAACATTTTACATCTGTGCTCCGCTCCTATTGGCTTAAGCGTGATGATATATAGCCTATAACCATTCTCGACGAATGAGCTATATAACATGAAAGAATTATTGTAATCGGAGCAGTAGTTCCTGAGATTACCCCCTACAACGCCACAACATCACAACGTCACAAACTCACAAACTTTACCTGTTTATTTTTTTTTTTTTCGAAATGACTACGCTATTGACCCAGCAAGGTCTTCACCGGACTATTAAGGCGAGCGCTTAAGGCACTCAGCCGATTTTATTTTGGCAACCAGCTCAAGGGTGCACGGCACACCTCGGCTTGGCTGTTGCCTGCTGCATGCAAAATCGCGACCTATCTTAGCTAACCTCTTTATAATATTATATTAGTATATTAGTATAGATTATACATATTCATTAATGACTACATGTCATATTCTATATTGTATAAAATATTACAAAAATCAAACGATATGTTACATATATATACAATGTAAAATATCTATACATATAAAAAGAAACCAACCTGTCTGTAGGTTTAAGCTTTTTATGAAAAGAATTATTGTAAGTGTCTAGGAATAAGTAATAGAATACATCTCAATCATTATTAAAAAAAGAATGTGGTGTCGTGGGACACCAGGTAGGAACAAAGTTCCTTCGGCTAAAGTAGAATCGACACAATTTGCAAGAAAAAATCGTGCTCAATTTTATGTAATCGTAATTTAAATTATCAATTAAAATAACAAAATATGTCCCTTTATTTTTGTTTGACAACATAAAATTACATAGAAATAGAAATAAATACAAAAAAGGAGAAAGAGAAAGGTATTATACACTACTCGCTTGTGTATACGACTGTCGCGCCTGCGCACGTCTAATTTAACGGTTTTATTCCACGCACTTTTTGTTACGGTTTTACTATCACATTTTTTTCAGTTCAGTCGCGCAACAAAATCCCTATCTCCTCCAAGCCTAACGTAAGAACTTCGTTCCAAAAATTCTGTCTGTTTGTCTGCCTATCTGTTTCTTTAAACACGCGTCACTGCTAAAGTACTCCCTTCGCGATAAAATCTCATCCCGAGAAAATTGTAAAACATTTCCTCGAGTAACATTTGGTCGTGGTTTCATTAAAAACGGTTCTCGCTATCAAAAGTAAATTTAATTTTAATGATGACGCACGCACGCATTTTAAGTAAATGGACTTAATACATTCAGATGGATTTATTAATCACTGTTTTTGTACATTAGGTTACACGCGGGCAGAGTCGCGGGCATAGCTAGTGTACAATAAAAAACCTCTTGCATAAAACAACCGTTTCGAATTATTTAAAGCTGTCGTCATCGGGAGTTAGATAATGACATATCTCAGGAATTACAATAGATTATTTTACCTTGGAAATATGTAGATAAATAATATTTATGCATCGGTAAACATAGCATGACACTAGTAAGGGGAGTTTTTGTACATATATATTTATATATATATTTATATCTCGTAAATTCAAGCTCGTTTAATTTTTGGAGCATGCATGGCCCAAATAAGGTGCCCAAAAGGATTTTAAGGGATTTAAGCTTGACAATTATGTTACTGACCTAGTATCAGAAATATCTATGCAAATAAATAAATTGTTGCTTGTTCATTTTAATTTTCCAAAATGGTTTAATCGATTTTAACGTGATTTTTATTTTACGATTTTTCAAACTATCAACTTGGCAACACATTATTACGTTTCTTTCTAAGGATTAGGCAGGAATGATAATATTAAACAATAAGAGGGGTTCGTTTTACAATCGTACAAAATATGCCATAATTTACAATTCATTTTACCAGGACAACAGAAATTTAAATATTAATTTTCTTGGCGTCATTGAGATAGATATAATTGTATTTTAATTTTGGCAACCATTCTTGTAGATTATCACTGCCATTGTCGAGTTGGTAGTTACATTAAAAGTTTCTTTCCATCATAGGGTAGTACCACCCTCGCACAGAAAACCGAAGTGAAGTAATGGTGCTTGCATTGTTGCGTTTCGTTTGGACGGTGAGAGCACCGGAAACTCGTCTCCCCTCTCCCCCTCCTTCCCCCTCCTCCTCCTTCCTCCGTTCTCCTCCAAATACAGGCTGGCAACGCACTTAGACGGTGGTGATCACTTAACTTTAAGTGACTCGCCTGTTTATCTGCCTCCTATGAAATAAAAAATCTATGCTCCGTGGTATTATTTCCGATCCTCTTCACTTGTGCACAATAACCTAACTATATTACGTAATACACCACCAATATTACAAAATCTAAAATCTACTACAGGATATTACAAAATCCAGCGAAAAACTCCAATATTATACTAATAAATTGTAATAATTCCGTTATGTTACAGTAATATGGGCTTACTGGAGTTCGAGAAATGGTCCAATCAGCCCAACCTGTTTTCGGAGAGTTCCCGGATCTGCGCTCGTATCCGCGGCCTGACTCCCGGACAGCGTCGCATCTGTAGGAAACACAAAGACCATATGCCGGTCGTCAGCGACGGCGTCAAAACTGGCATCAACGAGTGCCAATACCAGTTCAAAAGCAGACGTTGGAACTGCACAGTGTCTCCCGATGAAACTGTATTCGGACCTCTGACTTTAATAGGTAAGTATGACATCAGTATGTAAAAGATTCTGCAAGGTCATAGGTCTCTTCTAGATGGAATGTCTGGGAATAATCGCCACGTAAGTCCACGACGTATTAACGACTTCAAACTCTCGGAAATCTATATTTTTTCACATACTAAAAGAACATTTCTCAGGTATCCTTACGATGGTTTTTTTCTCCGTCAGCTTATAATATTACCAATTTAAATTAGTAAATATAGGCGAAATATGAAAACTTCGTTAGTAAGTACTACAGGGTTCCAATAGTCCACAGAACACCATGAGTTTGTAAAGAGGATGAATTGTAATAATTTATGCAGCCTTACACTACGATAACATCGAGAACTCTAAATTTTTCCAGCTTACACAAAAATCACTTATATTTTGAGCCAATTTAAACAGTAACTTTATATGTGTTATTCTGATGCGTAAGATACATTATTGTAAAGATTCAGCAAAGTCCGATCAATAGTTTTTACGTGAAGGGGTAACAAATACCTTTCCTTTCTTTTAACAAATCAAAGCATATCCTCGAGTAACATTTAGTCTTGATTTCATTAAAATCGGTTCACTCTATCAAAAGTTATTGTAATTTTAATCACGAAGCGACTTATGTACTAGAGAAAAGTAGATAAGTAAAAGAAATTAATACATTCAGATGATTTTATTAGTGTTTTTTAAATTAAATTCCACGCGGAAGGTGTCGCGAACGCAGCTAGTTTGTTAACATTAGTAATAATTTTACACGATTGAAGTAATTTATTTCTATATTAAGTACTCAAGGTTGAGGCTGTTTGCAAACCACAAATCGAATTTTATAAGCCTTGATTTAAGTATTCGGAGCTAGATTCAATCAATGACCTCGCATAAATCAAAGAAACGACGTTTATTTTGATAAAAAAATATATTAGTTTCTTCGAGGCATTATTCCAAGGCAAATATTTATCAAGAAAAGTAGGAAATAAATTATATCAGAAAAGACAATGAGAACGTTAAAATAATAAAAAAACATCGTAAAAACAGTTCCGAGATGATTTCATTCTCTGTATTCGTGAAATGAAATATACTTTATTATATTATTGTTTTTATATTAAGTACTGTCTTCATCTTTCTGTTTTAGCTCCGCAGAAGCATTTGCCAGTGTCAATGTTCTGTTTCAAAGGAGATTACAACACATTATACACAATAAGTGTCGTGTGATTATTTCAATGTTCCAACAAGATGGTGGCTCACTTGTTAGTACTTTCCAGGGTTTTTTTTTTTAAATCTCGGAATTCATGGTCCGTGGTCTTATTTTCCATTCACTTCACTTATGCACAATAGTCGAACTGTCTTACGTAAAACAGCAACGATTTTACAAAATATAGTGTCAATTAACACAAGATTATGAATAAAATATAGAATCCACTATATGACACACCAAATCCCGCCAAAAACTCTCATTAAGTACTGTCATTTCTGAATTTCACTTCTTTGATTAATAGTGTTGCCAAGTATTTTTTAGGCTTTCCTTACTCGTGAGTAAAAAGTTGCAACCAATTTTATTCGTGGTTAAAAATATTATTATTCGCGTATATAATGTTAGCAATGAGTGCTTAATATGTTTTGGTAATCTAGAGAGCGTATCCTGTCATATATCAGTTTAATAGATTGGTTTTAGACTAGACTCTGATAGACACTTATACATACTTCCTAGTTACTCAAATACATACCTACCTTACGTGTAACGCGTTACGCGTAACGAAAATTTATCTCTATCGTAACATAAGAAGTTTCACTTCAATATTCGTAAAAAAAGGAAAAAAAAATGGAGCCTTCACGGGACGCTAGGCAGATGTGAAACATGAAAATTGTTTTGTATATGTTACATGCATAGAAGAACAGACTACGACAGGAATCAGTTATGGCATAGTGAAAAGATAAAATAAAAAAAAGTACAAATTAGTTTCATAAAATAATAACTGTTTTTTTTTATTACATAAATATTCATTTTTATTAAATACAAAAAATCAACTAGGCGCTGGAGCGGTGTTTGTGGCGACATTTATCAAAGCGCGCTAGGTCGTTGGCGCGTGCCACGTAACTCTAGTAGAACAAGTGGCCTACAAGATAGGGTTGCAAATGTTTTTGAGTATTTCGTTAATAGTGCAATGTTCACGACACGTCGTCACACCAACAATCAGGTTTACCCTCCGCCTATAGATGTTTCCCATCAATAATTCTTAAAACAATGTCCTAAGGGTCTTACGCTTCATGAGACCCTGCGACCGCTTGTTTCACATCTCCTTCTATCCACAAATTAACACGGCCCTGGTAAACGATTTTCAAGAAATATATCATTGGTAGTACAATGTAACAGTTGTAGGTACTAACTTTAGAGCTGTCTACATAAATCAGTAACTGTCGCTGTGGCGTAGATTTAAGAGCACTTCCGTTGGTTGTTGAACACAGAGACGGAAAATTTTCTGAATTTCAACCGTTTAACAGAAATACATGTTTTAACTGCTTTTTGAAATTAAAGGAAAATGTGTAAAAGACATAGCACGAAATATATACAAAGAGAGGGAGAGAGAGAAAGAGAAACATTTCAAGAGAAACAATTCTTTTGTTTGTGTGTATGTGACTAAGCTCCTCCTAAACAGCTGGACCGATTTTGATGAAATTTTGTGTGAATGTTCAAGTGGATTCAAGAATAGTTTAGATTCATAATTGGATCTGGTAGGTAACGCTACGGTTGAATTTCAGTATTTTTTTACTATTCAGGCAGGATAATGTCCCCTGTGACCAATAATATACTAGAATATTATAAAATAATGTCGAAAATTAATCTTTGCCACCTCCACAGCATATTCATCTCATTCTCATAAAAATAAATCAGAATACTAAATTTCACTTCTATCTGGTGCTTACTACAGACAACTTTTTTTTCTTATCAGCTTCGAGAGAGACGGCATTTACGCATGCTATCACAGCGGCGGGTGTCTCATTGGCAGTGTCCAGAGCATGTCGTGACGGCCGGCTGGCTAGCTGTGGTTGCGGCCAGTCGACACGACCACGGAACTTACATAGTGACTGGGTTTGGGGTGGATGCGGTGATGATCTTGAATACGGTTACAAGTATGTTTTATACTACCTTAAATATCTATCAGTCGTGTTACATATTAGCTAGTATACCCACGATTCAATTTGCGTGATTAGAAAAAAAAATGCAAAAATATGAATTACTATGTATGCCCGTGGTTTCGTTTTCACATAATAAAAAGGTGACATTTTTATATCGTATGTCAACGAACAGGCGGGTCACATGCTGGTAAGTGATCACCACCGTCCATAAACAGTAGCAGCACCAGGGGAGTCGCAAATGTGTTGCCAACCTGTGTTTGTTGAGGTGGGCCTCCGGTGCTCTTACTGACCGAACGAAACGCAACAATGCAAGCACTATTACTTTACCGTCTGTTTTCTGTGGGTCGGGTGGTACTATCTCGGACGAGCCGACCCATTCCTGCTGAAACCAGTAATGACTTCAGCGTGGCTCTACCACGTACAAAATAAAAGTTATCTGAATATATCCATTTACTTAAATACTTTCCTCTCGTATCTACTTAATTCGCGTCGTTATTAAAGTTACAATATCTTTTGATAGACCGTAATGATGTCAGTGAAACAAAGAGTAAACGTTAAACTGAGTGCCTTAAGCGCTTGCCTTAGTAGTCCGGTGAAGCTGTTAAAACTTTGCTAGGTCAATAGCGTAGTCAGTTCGAAAAAAAAAACACTTGTACAATAATGAATTGTCATTATTTCTATTAATAATCCTTCTATATTAAAAAAATATGTGTAAACAGAATCTATCGTATATCCGTTTGGAGTTGCATCGAAAAACATCCCCGCGGTTTATAAACGCCTAGTACTTTTCCCCCCACTCTATGGAAAATGTTGCCCGTGGAAAAGAAAAATCTGTATTACATTTTCCTACGACTTCGCCTGCCTATTTTTTCGGTATATTCCGAATGAAATGGCAAACTTTATTGACAATTTGGCTTGATAAAGGAAAATTGACAAATCAACAGGTATATTTTAAAATTATCGTTATCGTCTTTAATTTCAGGTTAGCCACAGGACTCATTGTTGAGTTTAAATATCCAGAACGGTTTCGGTCAAGCCAGAAATACACTTTGCGTTCATACATTGGTCCTATATGTCTTTGATATAGTAAGTCGTTTGTGATTCGTTGGTACCATAACGGAACGAAGCAATATCAAAGAAAATCCGAATTTATAAAAGAAATAACTGTATAGATGGTTGAGTTTTTGCGGGATCTTAGTCTGCCATGTAGTGGCTTTTACAGTTTGTTCATAATCGTGTGTTACTTGACTCTATATTGTGTAATATTGGTCGCATTTTACATAAATAATTTGGTTATTTTGTACAAATGAAGTAGATGGGAAGTAATAATAATAATATAAATAATAATGCTGAAAAATTAAACTTTGAATAGAATGATCGAGAATGAATCTTTATACTAAAATATGAACAAGTTTCTATTATATTCCCTTACATATTCGACAATTCAAATAGATACATATTACTGACTTCACAGTATCAATTATTGACGTCACAATTTCTTACTGACGTTACAGTATCACTTACTGACGTCACAGTATCACCTGAATTTCAGGTAAATTTCACCTGAAACAAATACCAGGGGCATATAAAACGAATGAAGGTATTTTACCTGCTTCACGCACACATACAAAATTAAATCATTGGCGTCCTTAAAGGTAAAAAGTTTCATTCGGATTTCCCGGTATATCTATCCTTGTTTTGAACAACTATTAGAGAGAGATGGAACACCAACGTATTTTCATTTTGACATTCACGTTGTACATGGATGATGAATCTTTATACTAAAAAATTGGAGAATTTTCTATTATATTCGCTTACATACATTCGACAATTGATTTTTATTCAGCCAAATAGTTACATATTACTGACGTCACAGTTTCAATTACTGTCGTCACAATTTCTTACTGAAGTCACAGTATATTTCTTACTGACGTCACAATATCACCTGAATTTCAGGTAACTTTCACCTGAAACAAATACCAGGGGCATATAAAACGAATGAAGGTATTCTACCTGCTTCTCGCACACATACATATTTAAATCATTGGCGTCCTTAAAGGTAAAAAGTTTCATTCGTATTTCCCGGTAAATCTATCCTTGTTTTGCACAGCTATTAGAGAGAGATGGAACACCAACGAATTTTCTTTTTGACATTCATGTACGTGGATGTATATTTCTGAATAAATGGTGGTTGGTTTGCGTTTGTGTGAGTTACCTGGGAAACTGAATTTCCACGTGAAAGAATTTTCTTCCTAATAATTCATAAAATCCTAGTACTCAGGTGTTAGGGTAAGAAGACACGTGAAAAAATTACCTACTTCTCTTTCAACGTTACAAATGAGACGACACTTCCTTACCTGGAAGGTAACGGGCATGTTTATTTATCAACCGTTATTTACCTGAAATAATTTCATTCTTGTCTATTACATGAGGTATGTAAAGAATAGTTTTTTAATTTTCTAATTAAAAAAAAAAAAAACAAAACATCACAGTTATATATTTTGAATACCTAAGCTTGATTTAATTGATTCAATATAAATCAATTAAAGATTTAGGGGGTTATAATTATCCTCATTCAACTGTCAGTAACTCTTCACCGGTTGTCAAAATACCGTTAGAGACAGGTCCGGTACCAGGCTGTCATAAGTGCATAAGAGTTTTGTGGATTCCTTTAAATAAAGAAAAAAGCATTCTCACTACTTCCAACCATAATTTTAAATGTATGCGCTTTACAATTGGAATATTATCACATGAATGAAATTAATAGTATTAGGGATTAATTTACATGTCTTAAAACACAGTTAAATAATTTTGAGATAATTATCGATCATTTTCTTTCACATATTCTACACTAAAGAATACATTTTACATTTCATAATAATAACATTACTTCACCAGCACATTTAAATCATTATCCGTTTAAAAATAATAGTACCATAGACAATATTTAGTTTACAGTGTACATCCGCCCTAATCACGTAGCCGTAAACTACGCCGACTTTCGTAGACGTAGCGGCGTAGTACACCTCCTACGTTATTCTGATGCTCTTGGACGTTTTCACGTACTAGAAGGGTTAACAAAGTTTCGAAAAACTTGAAATTTCAAATTACCTTCGTCTCAACAAAATTTGAAAAAAAAAAAAATTTTTTTGGCAGTAAGAATTCCAATGTAAAAAATAAATACTAAAAATACATGAATAAGTAAATTCATTTTGTGAAATAAAAGCACATTAATAATATAAAAAAGTGTGTGTGTACTTACGTACACGCGTTAGAAGTTATACTTCTTTGGCGTAACAAAATAACAATCTTCTATTCAAAATTTTATCGTTCGCCTTCTTCTACGTTTGTAGAAAAAACGACACTAACAATAGAAAAAAGGTTTTTAATACATTGAAAGTTTTATACAATGAAATACAAGCAACATATACAAAGAAACAAAATGTCGACTAAAGCTAATTTCAGGGTGTCCCTTTGTTCATGACGGTGTTTTTACCTAACGCGCCAAAAGAAGTATAACTTCAAAAAGTACAGCTGAAAATACTAATGTAGTCCTGATTAATACTATGATGATGGTTCTGGTTAGATCTCGCTCCAGTCTCGGTCCGTTCTCGGTCCGGTAAGATATATTAAACAAGAAGGAATCAGAGTGTTCACACTACCTTTTTTTAACTTTATTTTTAGCAATAAATCTTTGAGATTATTACTGCCATTGTCACGTAGTCAATAATATTACAAGCGTCGTGCGATCACTTCAATATTAAGCGTCGTGTGAGTCAATATTCTAACAAGTTGGTGGATCCCTTGTTAGAACCTTCCACGAAGTTTTTGTGACATCTCAGAATTTCATGCTCCATAGTATTATTTTCGATTTACTTATGCACAATAAACTAACTATATTACGTAAAACACCACCAAATTTACACATTATAGAGTCAAATAAAACAAGATCATGAATAAAATATAAAATCCACTACACGACAGACTAAGATCCCGCCAAAAACTCCACACTATCTTATCACTCCAGTTCCGATTCAATCTCGCTCCGGCACCGGTTGACCTAATAGAATATTTGACTAGAGCGAGATCGGATCGGGCATGTCTTGTACCGACAGTGTAAATACGTATTTATTTCAACTCTAGTCTGTCTTCGGTCGTACAGGGAGACGTTAAATTTTTCTCCTAGTCATGGCAACTAATAAATCTGGAATTCTGAAAAAGTTAATTACTTTATGCATGTATTTATATATAACATTTGGTTATAAAGCACTATAATTATTTTCGCCAATTTTTTTGTATGGTTTTTTTTTTACTGAAAAGACTCAAAGAGTGAGATTGGACCGAGGTTGGAGCGAAATAAATCCGAGAACATTATAGCGTGAATCGAGCGAAACATAAAGAATTGAATAAATAATAACTTAATTTAAAAATAATAAGGGTGAAGAAAATATGAAAATTCTCTGCATATTTCGAACGAAACTTACTAGGGCATGAGAGAAGAGAGGTGGTTCGATCCGCTTACGCCCTTAACCCCGTACGTAAGCGTTGCCCGAAATGTCGTCATCAACACGTCATAGTTTTGGGGCTACCTTACCAGGATACCATAAGTGGAAGGGGGAACGAATGTTCGCACGCACACAATTGTAGCACTCAAATATAAATAGTGACACATAAATGATTTTAGTTCCTGCCAGACTTCGCAAAGTTCTTATATTTAATCAACGCTTCAAATCCGACAATATAGAATAAAAACAAAAAAAAAATCAGTGTGCAGTTCACACGCAGTAGAAGTGAAACTACCAAAAACAATGTTCATATAAAAGATACAAATGAACTATATATTAAACTGGTTGTTATGTCTTTTCTTAAAGCTTCGTAGTTTTCAAACGCATACACACATGTACCATACGTATACAACGATGAGAGCGCGAATATAAAAATATTGTATAACGTCTTCTGTCTCCTTCTCTCGCACGTTAAATTCTATACATGCATATGTTTGTCTCTTTTTAAAATCACCATTTCATTTCACTGATACCGAGATTTTTTTCCAAGAGTGGGGCTAAATAAGTTTTCATTCAGTACAAAAAAGTTTTCACTACGAAAATATGTTTTTTATAAAAAAAAAATACGATTTAGATACCAGGAAACCATGAGGAAGCCAAACTGAAATTATACGTATTAGGATAAACTCGAAGGCGGAGCTTTCCATTCGTATATTATACACAAACGCAAACAGAATTTTCAGTATCGTGTACACACACATATACACGAACAAGAAGAAGCTTTTTAACCTTTTTTACTTAAAAAATGTCTTTTAAAAAGCTTTACCGATCGGCATGTTTGAATTTTCTCGACTAGGGAATCAGGATTAGGTGGAGTTGTAGAATGTCAAGTATGCGATTGAACAATACCTCGAGACCCTTTGACAAAGCACACTAAGCCGTGTTTACTTCATAAAGGAGATTTTCCCGCATTCGAGTATTTTTCCTACCAGGCTGACATAGCTTCGAGGAACGTTTCAGAATGTGAGGTATTTTAGGAATGTGCTAGTGGAAGCGGTCTCGAATTTTAATCAATTCAACCGCTGTGGCAGCTACGCTATGGCCTAGTGGGGTAGGCAGGAAACTACTGCTGGTTCCACTCTCATCAATAATGAACTAAGAATGGTCTCACTCAAGTGATGGTAGTCTAAGGACCTGACAGAGAAGCTCAAGCATTAACCTAAGACCAATAGGAGCGGAGCACCAATGAAGAATGTTTAGAAATCTAGGTTTTTTTCTCTTGAGACCTTCCGTTGCGTGTTAGCGTTATCCCAAAGTACTTATTCCACGTGAACGAAGTTGCGGCCCGAGGCTAGTGGCATATAAAATAATCTTCGTATATGTCCCTTCGATCTTTTGGTCTTGATGGAAAAGGGATCTGCTATCGAATCGTTTGATAATTTTGTAAAGCAAATAGTTGTTAATCTTAAGGCATTTAAGAGGCTATGAAATGATCATAACTCTCTGACTTGCACCTAAATTATGGCAGATTGATCTTTGTAACTATTATATAATACTATAATGCTACGAATCAACGGATAGAAAATTAGCTTGTACAAAATTGTGACCACCCTTCTCTTCCTTTATAATTGCTGATTTCACATATATTTGTGCGAAAACAATAACATGGAAAAAAAATTGTAGGTCATACATAAACATTAAAACACACGAGCAGAACGGAATGTACAGTTTTGTATATATTCATAGTTTTAGAAAATAGGTTGTACAACAGTTTTCCAATGTAGCGACGAGCGCGCTTATCATTGTATGTGTAGTACCAACATAATGCCAACGTGTACCAACGATATGTTGAAATATAGTTTTGTATGTTGGCTGCAGCGTAAGGCATATAATTTTACATGCGTTGATTAGTAGTGAGACCATTCTTACTCGTTATTGGCGATCAAAGGTCCATTAGTGAATTGGTTCAAGTAGTGTTTTTTCCAAATATATTAGAATGACGAGAAATTAAGATAAATTCAAGTTTGTAATTTGAAGTTATATTATTTTGTTAATGACATTCGTGTGTTTATCTATTTATATCTATCTACATGTAAATAAAAATATATTGCCGAATTTATGTAAACGCATTATTTTAGAACGGCTGCATTTAATTAGCTGATACTTTTTTTGAAGTAAAACTTGTTAAGGCACGACTAGGAAGTAACCTGGACGACAATCAAAATCAAAATATCCTTTACTTAATTTAGGCCCTGAGAAGTCGCTTATGAAAGACAAAGCTACCACCGGTTCGGAAAACAACCCAGTCATCGAGAAGAACCGGCAAGTAACTCTATCTTTTCATGTTACATATTTTTACAAAGTATAATTCAGTTACAAAGTTTTTAGTGGATGTGCAGAGAGGAGCGTCATTTTCAGACGTCATAATGCAACGGAAGTCGGTTACGACAAGATGGCGTAACGTTTCTGTACCGTCCGGTTTTTAAATATTTGATGATTTTATCAATAAATAGTTTATAAGAATATTAATTTAAAAAAATCAATAAATTTTTTTTAAGTATAATCGTACAATACATTCAATTACATATATAGAGGCGCGCGACCGTGTTGCCATTTAGTTTCAATGTAAGTAAGTAACAAAAAATAATCAAAGCTTCATTATCTGTAGTGCCATTTATCAGCTAATTCGGAACTTAGATAACAAGTTTTCTGATCTTTTTTTGTGTTTGTAATTGTGAATACAAGATTTGTAAGGACTCAAACAGAGTTTTGGGTGGGATCTGAGCGTATCACGTAGTATATTTTATATTTTATTCATAAGTTTATGTTATTTGACTTTACATTTTGTAATATTGATAGTGTTTTACGTAATATAGTTAGGTTATTGTGCACAAGCGAAGTGGATGGGAAATAATACTAAGGAGCATGGAGAGAATTCTGATTTGTTACAAAAACACCCTGAAAAGTTGGCCACCACCTTGTTAGAACATTGAAATTGTCAGAAAAATTTGTGTATTAGTTACGTGACAATGGCAAAAATAACTTACAACAAGATTGTTTGCAAAAAATAAAATAAGTAAAAGGAACACGATTTGGTGCTGAATCACAAATTTATAGCGTTAAAAATAGTTAAAAAAAAACTTTGTTAACAAAATTCACTGTATCCGGTGCTAGGGCTACCTACCGCATTTTACCCGGATAACCGGTTTAACCCGGGTTAAGGCTGCTTAAATCCGATACTGGTTACCAGGACTCCATAGAACGGAAGGGGAAGTTAATCCGTTTTACCCTGTTTCCGGAACGCGCCATCCCTATTGCGTTTTAAAATTTATTCGGCACGGATTGTTGGTACAACTTTATTTTTCATATTGGAATTATTTGGTCTATTATTAAACCTGTTTTCATTTTTATTCGCTATGAAGTAACTTATAATACAGTTTGGCAATAAAAAAATAATTGTTAAAATACATTGGGCATTACACGCCAAATTGAGGTGGTAGAGCCAAGCTGTAGCTGTTACTGGATTCAGTATGAATGAGTCAGTTCGCTCAAGGTACTACCACTCGATCCACAGAAATAGCGACGTCAAGTAACAGTGCTTGCATTGTTGCGTTTCGTTCAGTCAGTGAGAGCACCGGAAGACCCACCTCCTCTCCACCTTCCTCTAAATCCTCCCCTCTCTTCTCTCGAACCCCTTCCTCATCTCTCTCCGCCAGACACAGGCTGGTAACACACTTGCGATTCCTCTGGTGTTGCTAGTGTATATGGACGGCGGCGATCACAACATCAGGTGACCTATCTGTCCATTCATCTCCTATGATATAAAAAATGCCAACCTGTGTTTGGGGCGTAGGGGAAAGAATAAGGGGAAGGGGGTGAGGAGAGGGCGGATGGGCCTCTGGCGCGCTCACTGACCGAACGAAATGCAACAATGCAAGCATTGTTACTTCACGTAGGTATTTCTGTGGATCTGGTGAAACTAAACCGGGCAAGCCGATACATTCATGCTGAAACCAGTAATAACTTCAGCGTGTCTCTACCACGTATCAAAATATAGTATGCGATACGCTTATTAAAATATAGTATTGCAATCTGTTATTAATCCGTTTAAAATAGATGTACAATTAAAATTAATACTTGAAGTATAAATAAATAACATTCAAAACGATATACGAAAAGTCTCGTAGAAAAGAACCTTGTAAAAATCCCTAAGAAGAATTTTTGAACAAACTTTTATACCAGGCGCGATGCACTCCTGCTATGAGGAGGTGGTTTTAATCCGGGAAAACCTGTTAAACGATATTGAAACTTAACGTGCGTAGTTAAAATCCAAAACCGTGACTTATTAGAATACGTGAAAAATCGATATCCTACCCTCTCGTAGCACATCGTAGCGGTGGGCGTAGTAGTTTGTAGACGTGACGTGTTAATAGCGCTATCCCTTTCTATTTATGCTGTCTCTGATTCCCGCTATTAGTACTCTACTATCTGAAGACCAGTTGGAAGTTTCCTTTTCTCACGCTCTACAACTTTTTTCTAGACCTCAATCATATATCTCTCATCGTTAAGGCAGCGTTCTTATAAAAACGTTTTCGTTCGACCGACTCCGACTTACTTTACAAATCCGACTTCCATAAAAAAGTCTTTTCATTTTTCGGGTTGATAAATAAAGCCTATAACACTCATAAATAACGTGGCTTTCTATTGGGATAAGAATTTTTAAAATCAGTATAGTAGATACAGATATTACCCCCCACAACGTCACAAACTCGCAAACTTTACCTCTTTATTATTTACAGACATATTTATACAAAAGAAAAGACAAAAATTAAAAAAGTCAAACACATTTTATATCCATGATCGTCTCAACAATAGTTTCTATATTATATTTTAATATTCATAATTTATGTTTGCCATCCTGTTTTCTTTCCCATTTGTTAATTTTAGTTTTCATAAATTAATTCATTTCAACTTTTTCGTTTATTCTTTTATATATAATTTTTTAAATCCAATGTATCTAAATACTTAAACAATTATTATTTTCTTATTATTATTATGATTAGTGTAAGTTAAGTTTCTATGTGATAAAGCGTTTTAGGTCTTCAGTTTAGTTTACTTTTTTTATTATTGTTATTATTTTTTATTGTCGACTGTTGCTTTATCTATATGTAAATAAATAAATAAAAAAAACAATTAATTTCTGGTTATTAATTTCTTGTCACAGGTTTACCGAAGGTTTTGTCGATGTCAGAGAGAGAGAGCGCAAGGTGAAACGGGGAAGCAGAGAACAAGGCAGACAGCTTATGAACAGGCATAACAACGAAGCTGGCAGACGGGTGAGAATTTAATTGTCTTTTTTTCTATTATATTACTTTTCAAAAATATTTTTAAAAATGAGTGCGTGTAACCGTCACACGCGATTGAAGTAACACTTTTTAAATATTTTTGATTATGTCAATAACTAGTTTATAAATATATCATGTAAACATTTTTGAAAAAAATAAATTAATTAAATGATAATCAAAACATATAATACAATTAATTATTTATATATGGGCGCGCGGTATGGTTTCAATGTAAGTAAGTAACAGATTAAATCAAAGCTGAGTCAAAATACGTCAGTGGACCCCCCCTTTATCACTTGATTATTAAATTCAGGTATGAACATTTGTTGATGAAGTATTTACTATGAACAATTAAGCCCCAGAACGGTTTTTGAAAATTTTTATTTTAACCACGTTTTTTTTAAATGAAAATTTTTATGCCTTTTAATTAAAAAATCAATAAATTAAAAGCTATTAAAGATATTTTAATTAAACTTCCAGGATTTCTAGTTTAATAGTTGTACTTTTATAAAGTATATAAAAGTTTAAAATATTTTTTTTTCATATTGTTAATTACTTTTTAGTTAACAAATGAAAATTTCAATGAATTCTCCCTCAAAAAACAATTTTTTTTCTCGATATTATGCAATAATCATTTAAGTAATAGAATCCGCATGCTCGCGATTAGATTGAAAAAAAAAATATGACGGGCGGTAAGCGTTGTCGGTACGGCGCGCTGCCGCGCGTCTTTCACTTACCTTTTATTCTACTCAGTAATTGTAAGTAAGAAGCAACTCTTTATTTTTTCAATAAAAATAATGTTATTTAATCGATAATTTAATCTAAATTGCATTTAAATAAACCAAAGGCGAAAGGGCTGAAGTCATGTCGAGTTCATATTTAAATTGCTCCTATTAACTATCAAATCGTCCCTCTGTGGGGCGTAAGTACCAGGTTGGGAACCACTGATTTACTGTATGTATTTGAAGGGGTCCGCAATATAATGTTCGTTTAATTGTATTATTTCAAGTAAGACTTTTTGTGACACGGTAAGGAAAATTCGTTACGCGTTACACGTAAGGAAAGTGAATGTACATTTGTGTGTATGTGTGTCTGTGTGGGTGTAGCAGTATACAAAAATAAATAAATATATAATTAAGTATTTATACTACGGAACTTCATATAGTGTATAGTTTACTAGCCTCTGCCCGCGATTTCGTCCGCGTGGAATAGTTGGGCTAACGCTAACACGCAGCGGACGCTCTCAAAAGGACAAAATCTCCATTTTAAATCATTATTCATTGGTGCTCCGCCCCTTTTGGTCTTAGCGTGATGATATATAGCCTATAACCTTCCTCGATAAATAAGCTATATAAAACTGAAAGAATTTTTCAAGTCGGATAAGTAGTTCCTGAGACTACCACCTACGTCACAAACTTTTTGTGTGTACGAAGGTGAATTCTAGAAGTTTAGATTCACAATTGGACACGGTAGGTGGCGCTGCGGTTCTATTTTTTTTTTTTTTTTTTGTTATTTTGATA
The DNA here is from genome assembly GCA_014332785.1 of Antheraea mylitta. Classification (NCBI taxonomy): domain Eukaryota; kingdom Metazoa; phylum Arthropoda; class Insecta; order Lepidoptera; family Saturniidae; genus Antheraea; species Antheraea mylitta. The sequence goes on from JACEII010000040.1 coordinate 290,965, forward strand.
ACGTCTCCCGGGCTAGTTTTGTATAGATTTCTTGTTTTTTGTTTGTTGTTTTATTAATGGCTGAACCTACAAAAAAAATGTTAACGATATATTTGCAGGAAATTTAATTTTATACTTAAAACCAAATCTCTACTAATAAATCTTGAGGATTTGTTTGTTTGAACGCGTTAATCTCACTAGCTACTGGTCCGATTGAAAATATTCTTTCAATGTTACATAGCTCATTTATCGAAGGATAAATGGCTATAGACTGATGCTAAGACCAATAGGAGCGGAGCACAAATGTTTCAAAACCTTTTTTTCCTTTCGGGAGGGTCTGCTGCGTTTTGGTCAGTCACGTGGACGAAGTCGCGAACAGAAGCTAGTCTCTAATATATGTACCGACGTACATATGACGTAAAGCGTATGTACCGATGTTCTTTAGGTGGTAGAGCCACGCTGAAACTATTACCACCCTCTCATAGAAAACCGACTTAAAGTAACAGTCTTTATATCGTTGCGTTTCGTTCGGTCAGTGAGAGCGCCGGAGACCCATCTCCCTTCCCCCTTCCATCTTCCCTTCCCATCTCCTTTCTCTCCGTTCTCTCAAAACCCAGGCTGGCAATGCACTTGCGACTCCCCTGGTGTTGCTAGTGTCTATGGACGGCGCTGATCGCTTAACATCAGGACCCGCCTGTTCGTATGCCTCCTATATGACATACTAGCCTCTGCCCGCGACTTCGTTCGCGTGGAATAGATACTTTGGGCTAACGCTAACAGGCAGCGGAAGCTCTCAAGATGAAAAAATCCCGATTTTTAATCATTTTTCATTGGTACTCAGCTCCTATTGGCCTTAGCGTGATTATATATAGCCTATAACCACATCGATAAATGAGCTATATAACAATGAAGGAATTTTTGAAATCGGACCAGTAGTTCCTGAGATTACCCCCTACAACGTCACAACGTCACAAACTCAAAAACTTTACCTCTTTATAATATTAGTATAGATAGTATGGATTATCTGTAGTTTTCGTTCAAATTATACGTCATTATTGTGCTCTAAGCAAACGAATGTGCAGTTCATTTATAAAGCTGTGAATTACTATATTTTTTAAAGTATCACTATTATCATAAACCGAATGTCTCATATGCTATTTTAGTCATACGAAGTAATACAATTCGAAGCGGTACGCATTCTGTGAGTCTTGTTTTACCGATCCTCCCGATGAAATAACGGCAGCGAACGATCAGTACCAGCCTGTCTCTCCAAACAGAGCATGTTCACGCCCACGCCCGCATAACCACAGATCACGCCGCCGTGGTCTGGGGTAAATTTCGCTCCCGCACACCAGATTAGGCCCCCCTCGGCAGCGACTCAAGCATAGGTCCGTTCCCTCGGTGTGGAGCCCTTGACTGCGCTGCTCGGGCGATACAGTGACACAAAAATTTAAATCACTGCTACAACACTACACGATCACCCCCACACACGTGCACGCCTATACGCTTACACATGGAAGTGGAAGGGTTTTATTTTTTTTCCCTCATCGAACTGAAAAAACTCTAATTTTCCGATAAAAAAATATATGGAGGGATTGTTGAGGCGTGTATGCTTAGTACACATATGCGTCTCAACAACTCAAACATATATGAATAGTTAGCTAGGTTAGCTAAGTCAGGTCGCGAGTTTGTAACAGGCAACAGCCAAGCCGAGGTGTGCCGTGCACCCTTGAGCTAGTAGCCCAAATAAAATCGGCTGAGTGCCTTAAGCGCTCGCGTTAGTAGTTCGGTGAAGCTGTTAAGACCTTGCTAGGTCAATAGCGTAGTCAGTTCGAAAAAAAAAAATCATCAATTGACATCATTTTATTTTGAAAAGCGGGAGCGGCGAGCGAACATACAAAACTCGTGATTCAGCATGTTATCGAAACAAATTAGTTAATCTTTAAATTATCTGAATAATGTGTTCCAATTCTAAATGTAATATATACACGTACATAGCACTGAACTAAACGGGGAAAAGGTATATTGGAAATAACTTGGGCCATTAAAATTTAATCTGTAAAATAATTCCCACTATAACATAGAACATATAATGAAGGAAGACTGTATTAAAATAAATTATTGCAATTAAAAATACAAAAATACCAGGCAATAAATATTTATTTCGGTACGGTGCGGCTTGATCGCGAATTATTTGATATTTTCTTATGTCGAGACTCAGAACGAGCGACGGATAATGTGTGGCCATGAACCCGGCGCTTTACTTATGAATAGAGTGATTAATTTATTTACTTACTTGCAATTGTGTATAATGCAACAGTTGATAAGTTCGATGATATAATAACAATAATAAGAAGGTCTAAACAAGATAATTAACTTCGAGAGCGCTTGGATTGATTTTTTTAAAACTGCAAGTTGATTTTAGACAATTTATTATATTAACGTCGATTTTAGATACTAATTATATTACTTAAAACTATTACAGTTTATTTTAGACTTCCTAATCTACGTGTATATCTTACAAGAGTCGATTCTAGACTTCTGAATATATCTAACTTAAATCTTATTCTACTTATAATATACTGTAATATGCTGACCTATCGTCTATCCTTCATCCTGTACGGGGAACGCTAGGCAAGGATAATTTAGTTTAGGCATGTCTAAGGAGTCTATGGAAATATATTGAAAACATTTGATAAAGAAAAAAAAATAGAATAAGAATAAAGGAAACAGCGGAAATTTATTTATCTATAAATATAGGTGTCTATTTGGGTATACTAGTATACAGAAATGAGTAAATGTATAGATAGTATTTATGCTACGAGGCTTCGTATAATATATAATTTCTGAACATTTTCATATATACCTATATAATTTAATACATATAATCCAATGACGTTTCACTTCCTTCGGCTGTACATACTGATGCACGCAATGTTTATTTCTATTGTTCTGTAAAACCTTACTGTACTTAGTTTTAGTATAATTACGCTCATGCAACTGTCATTATATTCAAAAAGCAACGAATACCACAAATAGAAAAAACTAAGTATAAATAGCAATACGGTCAAGATGGTTAAAAAAAATATACTAGCGGCTGTCAAATCGCGTTTTTTGTAGCCACACAAATATATAAATTGAATTCCCGATCGTAGTCGTCTACAAAGAACTAGTTCAGCTACTAGCGCTTATAGTAATAAATTGGATTAATCCTTTATAAGCTGAATGTTGGAGTTACAAATCGGTACCAATAATCGAAATTAATATATCTGACAAAATATCTTTACTTTGTATTTTTGCTCGGCTAAATATTTGTAAGCAGACATATATTACTGAAGTACGACCTAATAGATTCTTGATAATCATTAGATTACATTAGTAAGTCTGCAAAAACTTAGATAAGCTGGATTTAGTGAAAGGTTGACATAATTTAAAGCACCTGGGCGACCGAGCCTAGCTCGGTTCTTTAAAAAACATTTTTAAATTAAAATACACTGTTAGGTTTGCTTTATAAAAGTTTTTTTCACAAAAGAATTTTTAATCTCTTCTACTGTCATTTGAATTCGAACTGGGGTTACACGGATTTTCGAGGCAATCGATTTCCATCTGAGCTAATTTTTTTTTGACAGCGCCGGCGAAATTTATATTCTAGCTATTTTTATTGCCTGAAAACTCAGTTAAAAAAGTATTCTATGAATAAAATATATCTAGATCGATTTATCGTCCCCGAAACTACCTACGTACTCAGGTTCACGGAAATAGATGACGCCGTTTCCGAGATTCTGAAAATATAAAAATATACAAGAATTGCTCGTTTAAAGGTATTAGATAGTAGGTATATAGAAACAATGACAAAGTGGTCATTCTATGCTTGAAACCATATAAACATCGAAATTGTTTAACACATAAAAGTATATTTTAGTAGGTGGTAGAGGCACGCTGAAACTATTATTGGTTTTAGTATGAATGGGTCGGCTCGTCCGGGGTAGTACCACCCTCACAGAAACACCGACGTGATCTAACAGTGCTTGCGTTTCGTTCGGTCAGTGAGAGCGCCGGAGGGCAAAAACCTCCCCTTTCTCCATTCCCTTTTCCACCAACTCAGGCTGGCAACGCACTTGCGTCTCCTCTGGTGTTGCTAATGTCTACGGACAGCGGTGGTCACTTAATATCAGGTGACTGACCTGTTCATTTGCCTCCTATGATAGAAAAAAAAGTCTACCAAAAACGTATGTATGTTTGTAAAAATATGAACAATGAAAAGAGAAACTGATTCGAGTTTCCTGCCGGTTCTTCTCGATGACTGGGTTGTTTTTCCGAACCGGTGGTAGCTTTGATGGTCATGAGCGCTTTCTCAGGGTCTAAATTGGATAAATTATTTTTGTATTTTGATTTCAAAACAGAAGAGATACACAGCTGAGATTAGTTTCTTAGTCATATATCAACTATAATATTAAATAATAACTTATAAACTTGTGAATATCGTATGAAAAATTAATAGAAAAAAAAAACCGGAAAAAAATTACGACTCGTGAGGGATTCGAACCCTCGACCACCACGTAGTTAATATAGTCGGGCGTTCTAACCACTGAATTAACGAGTCACTCGTGTATTGACTCACAGAATGCGTACCGCTTCGAATTGTATTACTTCGTATGACTAAAATAGCATATGACACATTCGGTTTATGATAATAGTGATACTTTAAAAAATATAGTAATTCACAGCTTTATAAATGAACTGCACATTCGTTTGCTTAGAGCACAATAATGACGTATATTTTGAACGAAAACTACAGATAATCCATACTATCTATATTGATATTATGGAGAGGTAAAGTTTGTGAGTTTGTGACGTTGTGACGTTGTAGGGGGTAATCTCAGGAACTACTGGTCCGATTTCAAAAATTCCTTCAATGTTATATAGCTCATTTATCGATGTGGTTATAGGCTATATATATTATATATATATATATATATATATCATCACGCTAAGCCTTTGTTTTTTTTAAACTTTATACAATACTGGTTCTGTATGCGACTTCGTCCGCGTGGAATAGTTACATTGAGCTGACGCTAACACGCAGCGAAAGCTCTCAAAAGCAAAAATATCACGATTTTGAAACATTCTTCATTGGTGCTTCGCTTTTATTGGTTTTAGCGTGATAATATGGAAACGATTGTTTGTATATTTCTAAAAATATGTATCTTGAAGTGATAATATTTTGTAGACAGTAGAGCCACGCTGAATCTATTACTGGTTTCAGTATGAATAGGTTGACTCGCTAGTACCACCCGACCCACAGAAAACCGACGTGAAGTAACAGTGCTTGCATTGTTGCGTTACGATCGGTCAGTAAAAACGCCGGATGGCCACGTCCCCGTTTCCCTTCTTCCCGCTCCACGAACACAAGTTGGCAACGCACTTGCGACTCCTCTGGTGTTGCTGGTGTCTATAGACGGTGGTGATCACTTAACGTCAGGTGACCCACCTGTTTGTTTGCCTCCTTTGACGTTCATAAGCGCCTTCTCAGGGTCTTAATTGAATGAAGTATTCTTTATTTGATTTGAATAATTAGTCCATACATAAATTAGGCCAACAACCCTAAAACGAAACCGGAATCTAGGCTAACAATCTAGCACTAAAACCATTATCGACACGATTTTGACCGATATAGTCACAATCAGTAAACGTCACTCAAATGAGCGATTTCATACATTATTTGTAATGTACAGTAATTACAGTCCATGACAATTTTTTTGGCCGCTCTACGCATAATGTATTTAAGTTTTTAATACAAAACAGTTAAAATATTATTATAAGAATACAAAATTGGTATTTATTGTTATTGTAAAATGTTAACTGGCAAATTTTAAAATACTATAAAAAAGTTTTTGTCATTTTTTTTCATATATATCTATACTAATAATATTATAATGAGGTAAAGTTTGTGAGTTTGTGACGTTGTAAGGGGTAATCTCAGGAACTACTGGTACGATTTGAATAATTCTTTCAGTGTTATATAGCTCATTCATGGAGAATGATTATAGGCTATAGATATATATCATCACGCTAAGATCAACAGGAGCGGAGCACAAATGAAAAATGTTTCAAAACCGGGATGTTTTTTTCCTTTTGACAACTGCTGCGTGTCAGTGTATCTATTCCACGCGAACGAAGTATAATATATATTCTACAACACTTAAGCCTGGTAGTTTAAGGCACCAATATTAAATATTATCATAGCTATATAGATTCTATGGAAAACTATGATGATATGCGCATTAAATTATAGTGGAACATAATCGCGTATAAACAGATTCTGTCGAAACTATATGCCAGTAAGCTTAATAGAAACTACGATTTCTGTGAGAACTACATGTTTAGCGATATGTATTTTCTTACCGTGGAAAGTGGGCAAGCGGTGTAATGCGCATACGCAGGAGAGAGGAATAAAAAGATAACATTAATTAGAAAGATTTTTTTATACAAAGTATATCTTTGGTTTCACTTTTTTTTTGCATATAAAATATATTATTATGGTTATAAACAAACATGGAATTGCGAGATCGGATAGTACGCAACATTAATATGTATTAGGTTCGAAATATGATTGATACTTGTTTTGTGTGTGTGTTTTTTTTTTTTGCTAGATTGAAGAAAAAATTCAGATTGGTTTTATATTATTTATTTTTTAAACCTCAGGCAGTGATCGCGAAGTCTCGAGTGACATGCAAGTGTCACGGCGTCTCCGGATCCTGCAGTTTGATAACATGCTGGCAGCAGTTAGCATCTTTTAGAGAAATTGGTGAGTACATTTCATTACCCCGGACATGGGAATGAAGTTGTTATCGGAAGATCTAAATAGCTGAGGCTTAAAAAAACAACAAAAAAAATTTATTACAAAAAAAATTGAACCGACTTCAATATGAAAAACTTATAAAGCACTGAAAAGTGAAAACTAAATGTATTATTAAATTAACCAAATTAAATAAAAAAGTTAAATATTTGCATTACCTACAGATATATTGGAAGTCGGTGCCAACCGAAATTTCAAATTTGTTACAGGTAGAAAAGTATTAAGTATTATACAAATATACATCACGAGACGTGAGAGTGGACCTAAACTTTGTACCTATGCAGACGATATGATTTTCGGTTGGCATCGACTTCCAATATATCTGTAGGTAGTGCAAATATTTATATTTTTTTATTTAATTTGGTTAAATTGATAATACATTTATTTTTCACTTTTCTGTGCTTTATAAGGTTTTCATATTGAAGTCGGTTCAATTTTTTATGTAAAATGTTTTTATTTTTCCATTTTTAGATTATATAAATATATTTTATATGGTTTCAATTGATTGTAAAATAAGTATCGTTTGGTGGTTTTAAGAATCTTAATCTATTAATCCTTCCGCAACACTTACGCTCTTACTTTGATCATGGTTGCGGCCTTTTTGATAAAAGTTGTATATTATGTGAAACAGTCAACAAATAAAAGTGAAGATCTGAAATTCGTTCATAATATTTTACTTTATTTAAAGGGGCTTTTATTCCACCGAACATACCAGCCCCATTGTTCCCCAATCTTACTAGCTCTATCATGAGAGTCGCTGATGAGATATCATTACCAGATCATACAGCTTCCTAGCGTCACTCGAACTGGGTTCAGCCAAGATGCTTTGACAAATACCTATGTTCTGGCAACTACTCATCAACGACTCTCTTTCGATACGATTCTTAGCACACTCCATCATCAAGTGATACACATCCTCAATTTTCCT
>JACEII010000040.1:303730-318935 GCA_014332785.1 Antheraea mylitta
ACAATGAAAATTAGGTATTTTGAAAGTAATAAAACTGTCCGCCTCTTTCAGTAAAGATCTCTTCGACCCCGCACGAGGCACGTGCTCTATTCTGATTGGTTGTTTCGTGAAATATAGTATTCTTAACATTTATTTAATATTAGGGTTTTTAAATTATAGTAAAACGTAACAAATCAAATAAAATTAAATTAAGAATTTAGAATGTAGACAATATCATGTATGCAAACAATAATCAACTCGACTTCTAGCTTCCTCCGACTTATATATATAGGTTTTTGGCGGACATTGCGATTTCATTTAGTTTTATGCTGAATGTCTTTTTGTTTCGAAATAACTACGCTATTGACCCAGCAAGACCTTAACAGCTTCACCGGACTACGCTGAATGTCGTAGTGCATTATCCTATTACTCCTTCAGTGTTGAAATTATTATATAAAAAAGTTTATTAACTACGAACTGATTTTGTAAGCTCTCTCTGTTACATATGGTGATATATTCTACGACGATCAAACAGTAATATAATCACGCTACTAATCCCTACTTTTAGAAATAGCGCTTCATTTATTTTCAAGCTAAATTGAAATCAAAAGTTTAAGAATTATGAAACATGAAACACATTTTCTCACGAAATTGAATTTTTGAGTTAGTTCTCTTTTAGATTAAAGCAGCATTAAATAAAACGTTTTGGCGGGGTGGTAGGATTTTATGGCAGGGTGGTAGGGTTTTACAGCCTGACTGGGCCGCAACCACCATGTATATGGCGAAAAAGCCCGTTATAGTGATTCGCTTCTGCGTGTCGCGTTTCGGGATCAGCCTACGCATATCCAGCTTTTTGCAGGCTGGCATAATAGTGGCGACCGGCGATGGATAGTGTGTCACTCGGTGGTCGTTATTGTTTTTGGATTGCACTGCGCTTACCATCAGGCATAGTGCAGTCATTTTGCCGTGCTACAAAAAAAAAAGTATATATAAAACAAAAAATAACAGTTTCAAATAAATTGTAATCAACCAATTATTAAAGTGGCCTTCGAAACCCATCGCTTAACAAAAATAGACTAGATGTATTAGAAAAGACACAACGCTTTAGGTAATTATTTTATGTGGACAACAAATAAACAGAAGAGATTGAGAAATAAGACATAAGGTATATCTATGCGATTTGTAATCCTCGCCGCTTGACTCTAGCTTGTGACCTTTATTATTTAAAGCAATTAAAACATCCATTCTAGTTAACTTATAAGGTTTTAAACCGAATTTTACCATTTCGAGTTAATTAAGGTGCTGTATAAGAGTATATTAAAAATTATTTACGACATTTAAATTATATTTAGGAGTTATTGAGGCCATATTTGATTTTACGAGCTACCGACGCGACGCGACGCGACGCCATCTTGGTTTATAATAGCTTTTAAACGTAACGCGACTTTGTTCATTAAAAAACAATGTAATATATTTTCTACTAACAGGTTCCTAAACTCTTTTATAGCGTCGTTCGTTGTAATGGAAAACTTCGTGCAACATAGAACTAAGTTCAATTAAGTTGGTTTCATTTAAAATTCATACAATGATGTAGTCTGTGTTAGTTTGTTGAGATTAAATCTTGGAAGCTGGATTAAATTGAGTTCTTTTAGACCTACCTACCATCTTGCATTTTTGCATGCATTTGCATTCAGTACAGATGATAATATACGAAATGGAATATAAAACAAAGTTCTCTGCTACGTCTGTCTGTCTGTCTGTTCGTAATAAACTCGAAAACGACTGAACCGATTTTCATGCGGTTTTCACCAGTAGATAAAGCGATTCCTGAGAAAGGTTAGTTATTTAATTTGTCAAGGTTGTTTTATATTATCAGAACGGGATAACGGCCGCCGGGTCAGCTAATACAAAAGTAAAATAAAAACAAAATAGTAAATTTCGGAATTCCGCAATACACATGGAAAAAAAAATTAATTAAACTAGTTAAAAATGTCATTATTGTAGTGATAAATATAATTATAAAAATGAATAAATAATTCAAGTCTATTTTTCTATACTGACAAAATTGTATAGTTCGCTTTGAAACCTCCTTTTACGTATACTAATATTATAAAGAGGTAAAGTCTTGAGTTTGTGAGTTTGGGACGATGTAAGAGGTAATCTCAGGAACTACTGGTTGGTTCCATTTGAAATATTCTTTCAGTGTTATTTAGCTCATTTATCGAGAAAGATTATAAGCTATATATCATCACGCTTGAAACGAATAGGAGCGGAGCAACAATAAAAAATGTTTCAAAATCGTTTTTTTTTCCTATTGAGAGTTTCTGCTGCGTGTTAGCGTTAGCCCAAAATAACTATTCCACGTGAACGAAGTCGCGAGCAGAGGCTAGTACAAAATATTCCGCACAGAATAGTCAGACAATTGGCAGCTTTTCAGAGATTGTAGTGTAGCAATATCGACAATTTTTCTTTTGTTTACGCATTTATTCAGCTGAATCTATACTAATATTATAAAGCTATTTGTTTGTTTTTGAACGCGTTTATCTAAGGAAGTTTTATGATATCAAAAATTCTTTCAGTGTTAGATAGCTCATTTATCGAGGAAGACTATATGCTATATATTATCACTCTAAGACCAATAGGAGCGATGCAACACTGAAGAATGTTACATAATCGTTTCTTTTTCTCTCGCGAGCTTCCGCTGCATATTAGCGTTAGCTATTATTACTTTACTAGTAACTATTCCATGTGGACGAAGTAGCGGGCAAAAGCTAATCAAAGTATAAAATGTTTCTCTCAGGTGATTATTTAAGAGATAAGTACGAAGGCGCTACAGAAGTCAAGGTGTCAAGGCGAGGCAAACTTAGACTGAGCAATCCACATTACAGTCTACCAACGGCCCAGGACTTGGTGTATCTGGAAGATTCGCCCAATTATTGCGTCAAGAACGACTCTTTGGTTAGCATTCAATCTTTGTATATATAATTCTTCTGTCCGTATGTGTGACTGAGCTTCTCCTGAACGGTTGAACAGATTTTGGTGCTTTTTTTGTGTGTGAATTTATAAAAAAGTCTTTATTGTTGGAAAACATCACAAGCATTAAAATAAATAAAGGAAATACATACAACGTTTATTGGAATACCCAACAATGCAGTACCACCCGGATGTACTGCAGCGCTGATTTTCAAAAGGGGGCTTATACGGTGTTATTACAAGACAGTTAAATATGTATTGGATACTTGCTTTAGAAAGGTTACGTTTTAAATACACCGCGCTCGCTGAACATTCGACATCTTGTTCTTTTGTCTCGCTTTGGTTAGGTTAGGTTAGACTTTCGAAAAAAGGCTAACATGAAATTACCTCAGGCGAGCCCGGTGCATTTAGTACGAAACCTTTTTAAAACTAGTATTTAACTTTAAATTTAATACCGATAGCGTTTAATATATTTTTTAGGGTTCTCTCGGCACGTCTGGAAGGGAATGCAACAGGACGTCTTCAGGCATGGACGGTTGCTCGCTTATGTGCTGCGGCAGAGGTTACAACACAAAGAGGATTGTTATCAAAGAACGTTGTGGCTGTAAGTTCCATTGGTGCTGTCGCGTCGAATGCAACACCTGTGTTAGATCCACCGACGTTTACACTTGTAAATAACATTTTGCGAGGAACATAATGTATTAAAGATTATTAAATAAATCAAAAATACGTGTAAGTACATATTGTACGTAGTTTCGCGGGAATCTTCAGGGCCGGATTTAGGTTTAGAAGCGGTGGGGCAGCGGTTTGTAATAATTTTGAAATCGAGTGTTTTCGACGGGATATTAGTTTGTCAAGTATTGGTTTTTATACTTTATTCATAATCTTGTGTTATTCGACACTATATTTTGTAATATTGATGGCATCTTACGTAATATAATTCGATTGTTGTGCAATATGGATAATAATACCACGGAACATGAAATATGAGAAGAAAGAAAGAGAGATAAGAAAGAAATACTTTATTGTTGGAACAAACATACGATTAAATTAAATTACACAATTTAGTTAAACTGAAAAAATACATTAGAAAATTAAAAATAAATGTCCAACAATTGGCGAATCCATTCAGCAAAAATGTGCAATACAGTAGTACTGCAGCGCTGATTTTCGATGGGAGCCTATATGATAATAAACGGACGTTCAGTCGGTCATATTAATGTAAATACAAAATTAAAAACGAACAGAAAAAAAAGAAAAAGTAACACAAACACATAACATGTCATGGATAATCACACTAAAGAAGTATGGCTACTGTAACCACAAATCTAAAACTAAATAAAACAGATATAATTTTAGAAGTAAAAAATACACACCAACAAAATGAACATACAATAGAACTGCGTTCATTATACGTCACTTTAATTACTGAGTTTGAAGTTGCAATAGGTAGTGCTTATATGAGAGTTTAAAGCTAAGTTTACTTTTTTAACCGTCCCTCCTGATGTAATCACGTCAGCGAACGAACAGTACCAGCCTGTCCCTCGAAACAGAGCGTGCTCACGCCCACGCCCGCGTAACCACAGATCACGCCGCCGTGGTCTGGGGGTTAATTTCGCTCCCACACACCCGATTAGGCCTCCCATGGCAGCGGCTCAAGCCTAAGTTCGATCCCTCGGTAGGGAGCCCTTGAGTGCGCTGCTCGCGCGATACAGTGACAGAAAATCTTACATCACTGCAACAACATTACACATATCGCCCCCACGCACGTGCACACATACACGCTTATGCATGAAAGTAGAAGGGTTTTGTTTATTTCCCTTATTGAACTGAAATAGTTTTGAAAATAATCCGACACGAAATATATATAGGAGTTGTTGAGGTAAGTATCCTTGGTACACATATGTGCTCCAACAACTCTTATATGTATGAATAGTTAGCTTAGGTCAGCTCAGACAGATCGCGAATTGCATGTTTCAGGCAACATCCCAAGCCGAGGTGTGCCGTGCACCCTTGAGCCAGTTGCTCAAATAATATTGGCTGAGTGCCGCAAGCGCTCGCCTTAGTAGTCCGGTGAAGGTGTTAAGACCTTGCTGTGTCAATAGCGTAGTCATTTCATAAAAAAAAACTAAGTTTACTATGAGATGCCACATAAACTCCTTGTAAAGTCCTAACAAAGGGATCATTATCTTGTTAGAATATTGAAATTAACGCAAGACACTTGTAATATTAGACCTTGTACTTATTTGACAATGGCAAAACAATTTGGAAGTTTGGTTGCCAAAAATGAATAAAAAAAAAAATCTTGTAAATACACATTGTCAAATAATTGATTTTTTTCAAGTGATTTATATAAAAACAATCATGTGTGTAGTTCTCACAAAGAAAACAAGTAGAGCGTTTTTTTTACTTCAATACTTGAAGGCAAACAGACACTGCTCCCACTCCACCTGGCACAGTGTTTACCCCCATTAATTTTCGTCACACAAAAAGATTACGATTTCAAATTTTAGAGCCCTTCCATTAGAAACTTCAAAAATCAATTCCCGTGGATTAAAAAAAAACATATAAAAAGTGATTAAAACAGAAAACAGTAGAGAAATGTTCAAAAATATTGACAGAATAAACAACAGTAAGCTTTCAGTTGCCATTTTCTGTTGTTAGTACACCCATGTGAAGTCAGAATTATAGCAGCGACTACCAATAAATTTTAGAGCTCACTCTACACGATGTTGTTTTTGAATTGCATTGGATTAGATACGCATGATGCGTATAGGTTATAATGCCGTCTTTTTTCATATTTAAAGTCATTTAAACAGTGATATTGGGAGACCCGTTGTATTCCTCTAATCCGGCCCTGAAAAGCTTTGTATGAATACAGGTTAAAAAATATTTAGGATACGTTCCTGCTATAACTTGGACATTGTATAATATATTCGAATTTGTGTTGGAATATTAATTAAAAAACCTGCAATATCATTGAATATTGATCTCAATCTAGTATATTAAATATTTTGTCAGTCTGTAAGTGATATGATATGTAAATGAGGTTATGTATGTATATAAATATGATATTTTAATGGATTAGAATTAATTTTAGTAGAACTATACATAGATAAATCGCTCCTTTAATCAAAAATGTTGTATCTCAAAATTTACGCAAGTTTTCACCGGAAAGTAGATTTGGCGAGAAAAATATATCCATTTCAACCGCCACTTCAATGCGATTAAAACTATGACAATATACGACTGTTGTTCTCTTCTTCATAAAATGAGAGCCTGTTCAGATAAGGCGCATCGAATTATATTGTGTCCAGATATCGCGCTTTAGGCGCGTTTCTATCCTAGGAAACATCGCATACGCTGGGATATGTTTTTCTTAATGTCACAGGATGCAAACGAAAATGCGAGTCACCTTGTGTTAAATGATCACCGCCGTCAATAGACATTTTACATAGATACCAAGGGAGTTGCTAGTGCGTTGCAGCCTGTTTGTCGGGTTTGTGGAAGGGTGAAGAGGGAGAAAGTAGGGGGGAGAGATGGAAGGGAAGGTGGATACACGACTGACGACCACTGTTGCTATTTTAGCGACTTTGTCGCTAGGTTTAGCGGATTTTGGACATGTTTAACTACCTTTTTTTTCAATCTAGCAACTTAAAAAAAATTAACGACTACTAGCAATTAATTGAATAATAAAAATATTAAAGTATTTTGGTATTAATTTAATTGTAATTACTGGTAACAACATTACTTGCTAATGTTGTTTTTAGAATTTCTCTACCAGAATGACGGGGTCGACCAGAATGAAAACAGCAAGAAGAGTTATAATGTAACTAAAAGTTGTTATAATTAATCCAATTAAACCTTTTGTCCGTTTTACCACAGTGAAATATTCGCAATATAGTATTTTCACTATATTTTTTTCCCATGGAATATTATGAAACATTTAGCGACTACTGACGGATTTTTTAATTATGTATTTTTCAAAATCTAGCGACTTTTTAATTGACGTCTGGAGACTTTTTTATTTCTTAAACGGCAACACTGCTGACGACTGTCGACTCGCCACAGACTTGCGCGTAGAACTGGACGCTGTAATGGTACCGAATCTCTGGAGACGCGCGGCGCTCGCGCGTACGCGTGAGTCAAGAATCTCGCACATTGCACGCGTATTCGGTATTACGCGTGAGTGTCAAACGCGCGGCACCATCTGGATGGGACGTATGTAGGCACCAGTATCTCGGAAACGCGCGAGTTACTACTACTCATCACCAAAGTTAGTTAATATTTTTTTTTTATTGTAGCACGACAAAGTGACTGCACTATGCCTGATTTTAAGCATAGTACAATCCAAAAACATCGGCAACCACCGAGAGATAGATTATCCATCGCCGGTCGCCGCTGTCATGCCAGCCATAATGACGATAGTACTGGATATGTACAGGCTGATCCCGAAACGCGACACGCAGAAGTGAGTCACTATGACGGGCTTTTTCGCCATATACATGGTGGTTGCGACCCAGTCGGGCTGTAAAACCCTACCACCCCGCTTGCGCCATTGCCTCGTTCGTTATTCAGCAGGGTGCACCACGTGCAGGTGAGGTTGGCTTGGGTGTCTCAAGTCTTAAGATGTTCCTCGACACCCCTTACACCCCAAATATTATGAAAATAAATAAATAAATTGAAATAAAATGAAATATATTCTCGAATTCTCGAAATTAAATATACTCCATATATTAATAAACAGTAATTAATGTTTTTTTTTAATGTAGCTACGTACTGGTTTCGGTAACATTACGACTTAATTCAATTTTATGCTAATTATCGTAGTGCGTTATGATATTAATCTGTATCTGCATTGAAATTATTCTATAACATATTTTATAAAAAAGTGATTTGACTACGAACTTATTCTAAATGCTTATTTAAACGTCTGTATGTTACAAATGATGATATTTTTAACAACGATTAAATAGCTATAATATTACATTACTTATCCCTACTTTTAAAACTGGATTAAAGTGCTTAGGTAACTTTAAGATAAATTTAATTTTAACGTGTGAAAATTGTCTAACTGTAAATGTGGTTTCCCACAAAATTGAATTTTTGAGTTACTACTGTTTTTGATTAAAGGTGCAAAATTATCAGATCTAATGTACTAACGTACTAGAATAGCTACTTTTAAAACTTTTCGAATATATGGTACGCTGAAGGCTGTAGATTGTATAAATTCAAATGATTCAATTACTCAATAAAAAAGACATATTTTCCCCCAAAAACACTGGTCCATGGACCATAAAGTATATGTTAATAAGCAGAAGTGTACTTTATCTTTACTTGTAGATACATGTTAACAAATTACATGGAAAATATTAGTATTAAAATAAGTATTAAATATTCTTTGTAGATGAAAAATTTTGGCAATAATATTTAAAGAATTAATCGTGTGTATTATTTATTAAAGAGACTAAATATGTGTGTAATAAAAATCTTTGTTATATCGTTCTGTTTATAATTTATAAATACACTAGCTGACCCGTGCCTACTTCATTGGGCGGTAAACATTTACAAAAAACTACTTTTTGTGAACTAAATATTAAAGTTAGACAAATACTTTCGGTAGCTGTTTTATAGGCATTATCAAGCTCTATAACTTTTCTCCAGAACTGAAACATATATCTCTCATCGATAAGGCAGCGTTCGTAAGAAACGTATTCGTTCGATCGTTTTACTCCGACTTTGCAAATCCGACTACTACAAAAAAGTCTTCATATTTTTCGGGTTGATATACAGCCTATAATACTCACAAATAACGTGGCTTTCTATTGGTAAAAAAACTTTCAAAATCGGTTTAATAGTTCCTGAGATTACCCCCTACAACGTTATAAACTCACAAACTTTACCTCTTTATAATATTAGTATAGATTTCTCAGAGATATAATTCGATGAGGTTATTATAGCAATAACTAGTAATGGAATGCATTATTACTACGCAATTGACAACTAATCTATACATACATATAATAAAAATATAAATCTAACGTGATGTCTATTTTTTACATTTTAGTGAGAAAAAAAAATTTACATTTGTCTTGGAACCTATACCAATCTTATAAAGAGATAAAGTTTGTGAATTTGTGGCGTTGTAGGGGGCAATCTCAGTATCTATTAGTGAGAGTTGAAAAAATATTTCAGTTATTTTTTTTTCTCGAACTGACTATGCTATTGGCCTTAATTCTTTGGCCTTTACAGCTTCACCGGACTACTAAGGCGAGCGCTTAAGGCACCCAGCCGATTTTATTTTTGGTAACTAGCTCAAGGATGCTCGGCATACCTCGGCTTAGCCGTTACCTCGAAAAAATCCCGATCTGTCCTAGCTAAACTATGATAAGCTATACATGTATTCATTTTTGGATCATGTAATTAAATTGCATGATACAAAAACACAACATGTGAATCGAAAAGAGACAAACTAACTCTACTCGATTCAGTTCGATAAGGGAAAAAAAGTGAACAAAAACAACCCTTCCACCAGATGTGTAAGGTGCGTGTCTGATTAACTATGTATGTGTGAAATCGATGTAGTGGTGTGTTGAACTGTATCGCGATAGCAAAATCTTTACGTCGACCCGGGTGGCCTCGAACAAAGACTTTACCAAGAAACCGCGAACAAATAGTGTGCGGATACAGAAACGATAGCTCTCTGCCCGTGACGCACGGGACAGGGATTCGCGATATGGCCGGCCACAGATAAAAATTTTAAAAGAGATCGAATTTACAATTTAAACGAACGGCACCGGGGCCGGGATCTAAAAATAGAAATAAAAATGACGACATTATTTATCGATTTTAGGGGAAGATAGACATAAACACACGAGTTTATTCTATCTTATATTAGAACATTATTATTATTTCGAGACGGTGGCGCGCGCGAGCCGTTGGATTGTTGCCGCGATGGCGGGAAATTTCGCGATCGCGCGAATGGGGCCCTGTTTGGGGTCGTTAGCGACCTCATCGTACGCCGAGATCTCTGAGATCTCGTGGAAGACTAGGAGCTGGGCAGACCAGTCCATGCCAGATAGAGTGGAGGAGACTGCGGTGACTGCCTGTTAAGGCTTAGCCGCCTGAGGACGAGGAATAGGCTGAGACGTGATCTTGGGGGCCCACGGGGCCTGAGGGGCCCTCGCGGGGTGGAGGGGTGCGCTAGGCGCGGGTACGGGCGCTGCCGGTGCACGAGATGTGCTCGGCAGGCTTGGGAAGGCCTCTCTGGAGTTGAGAGGCGGAGGTCGGGGGCGAACGGGAGCGGTGGGAGCTCTGGATAGGGAGACCTGCCTGCGATCGCCAGGGCGACGAGTGCGAGGGGCGCGGGGGCAACCGCGATAGTTCGCGGTGTGCCCGGTCGCAGCGCAAAGGACACAACTAGGAGGCTCGGAGGAGGTCGGGGTGCAATACACTCCCTAGTGGAGTGATCTCCGAGGCATTTCACATACCTGGGACGCAGGTGGCAATTGCGGACGGAATGTCCGTACACCTGACAGTTGTGACACTGTGAGGGTACGAACGTTTTGCGCGGGGGCTCAACGGTAATACCGGTGAGGCCGCACAGAGACGAGAGAGAGAAGATAGCTTTCCCCTCTTTAGTGCGGTCGAGAATGACCAGCACTAAATTGTAGGGAGCTTTCGTGCGGGTGTGGTACATCCTATGTACCTCTCTGACTGGGAAATCTCGCGACTGAAGGTCGGATGAGATGTCTTCTATCGGGATCTCTACTGGGACTCTGCAGAGGACTGCTCGCAGCGGACGCTCATCTTCGAGCGCGTGGATGAAGTAACCAAACTTCTTTTCTGTGAGAAAAGAAGTCAGTCGGCGGTGATCGTCGGTGGTAGGGACTTTCACTTTAATACCGGCAACAGTGTTGACGGCAGAAGTGAAGAAAATTTTCCGCGAGTGTAGACTCGCGGAAATCGCGACCCAAGACGCCTTGTCTTGAATCGTAACGGGCGGAGGTGGGCGGGGCTTCTTATTTGAAGCACTGGTGGCGTGGCTAGACACCAACGCAGTGTTAGCTTTTCGACCGAGTTCCGATTGCACGGAATCGGTCGGAGACACGGGACGGGAAGAGCCGGCTTTCCGGCCGTGTGAGACGGTAATAAAACCGTCGTCGGAGGGCTTGACTGCCGGTATGTACGGATCAACGTCCATATCAAACTGGGAGTGAGCGAGACAGAGAATCGACACTTTCGTCTAACGGAAGCGACGAGAAAGAGTTCGCTACTGCGACATTAACGGAGGGCTTGGAGGAGGGCTGCACGGTCGGAGGTCTCTCCTTCCGCGGCTTCTTGGCCTTGGTCTTCCTGTCAGAGCCAGGAGTACGTGAGCGGCCAGACTCACTGTCGGATTCACTCTCACGAGTAAAACCCGGTGGAATAGGAATTCCAGGGACAACCAAGAGGTCAGGGCAGCGTCTCAGAAGGGACGCGTAAGCTACAGGATTGGATACGTGAAATTGGGTCAATTGTTGACCTAACTCGTGGTCCTCCCGCAGGACAGAGACCTGCTAAGCACTAAGACGCTTAGGAGCGTTAGGCTAGGCCATACCGGAGCCTGAGGAGGGGTGCGTGGCGGGAAAAGACATTTGAAACCTCCCTGCCAGAGGGGCAGGGGGGCGCGTCTGTTTGAATTTAACGGACTTCGGAGTCCGGGCCAAAAGGAAACTGTGGGCGAAGTGCTGTGCCTCACAGGGGACCTACAGTACCTAGTAGGAGGCCCTAACACTTCTTTCTTCGGCTGCACGACGACACGGAGCTCGAACTACGGAGCGTAGCACGAAGCGCTGAACTCCCTGGAACGCGAACCGGCGACACGCAGTACACGGAGAACACGCAGAATGCACTGAAAAGTGCGATTAGAGTTGCACCGAAAAGTGCAGTTTGCTACGTTCTGAAAATAACGCCTTACGATTGACCCCTCTGAACGTCTCAAAGAAACGTGAGAGTAATGAGCGTACCGAAATACTGAAAAATTTCGACGTGAAACACGGTCGCGTAACCGCGTCGCGACAGCTGCAATCGCAGCAGACATAGAACTATTCCATGAAATAATCCAAAAATGCTACCAACTTACACACTTCCCGAAAAACTGGAAAAAAGCCGTAATATTAACAATCAGAAAACCAGGAAAAACTGATTACACAAATCCCAAATCATACAGACCCATAGGCCTCTTACCAGTGTTAGGAAAAATATACGAAGAAATAATCATCAATAGAATTAAATGGCATCTAAAAGACCTAAATAGCCCAAACCAGTATGGTTTTACCCCTCAAAAATCCACTGAAGACGCGTTATACAATATAATAGGAAAAATTAACTACAATCTGAAAAATAAAATGACAAACTTAATAATCTCACTAGATATAGAAGGAGCATTTGACAACGCCTGGTAGCCCGTCATCAAAACACAATTAATAGAATTCAAATGCCCCAAAACTTAAGAAAAATTATAAACAGTTATCTACACAACCGTGAAGTAATACTACAATACTCTGGAGAAATAGTATCAAAAAATCCCGAAAGATGATGTATCCAAGGATCTATAGGCGGACCTATTCTCTGGAATTTAATAATAAACACGCTACTAAAAGAAATAGACATAAACTATAAAGAAGTACATTGTCAAGCTTTTGCAGATGATGTGGTGTTACTTATATCGAGAAATTCAATAGTTAAAATACAACAACAAGCAAATGAAATACTAAAATATATATACAACTGGGGACTAAAGAACAAATTAAATTTTGCACCACACAAAACAAATAGCATGATAATAACTAATAAAATTAAATATGATAACCCGGATATCTACATGGGAGGGACAAAAATAAACTTAGTTAACGAAATAAAACTACTCGGAGTAACAATAGACAGAAAACTAACCTTCAATACTCATATAGACAATACAATAAAAAAGACACTAAATATATATAAGATGCTTATAAAGACAGCAAAAACAACTTGGGGTTTAAACCCACAAATAATAAAAACCATCTATGTCTCAGTTATAGAACCGATTATAACCTCTGCAGCGAGCGCATGGAGCTCGACATTAGACAAAGATAAAACTAAGAAAAAATTACATGAATTACAACGAGAATTCCTTCAAAAAATCGCTAAAACATACAAAACCACATCATTAAATTCCAAACCAATAGGAGCGGAGCACCAATGAAAAATGTTTCGAAATGGTTTTTTTTCCTTTTGAATGTTTCGAATCGTTCTTTTCCTATTTTCCTTATAAAATATACCAAAATTAAAAAAATTTCAATATCATAACCCCAATAGGGCTCCTAAGAACGAAAAATCCCGAATAACTTTATATATATTATATATTAATACGTGAAGTCAAAACTTTGTACTCCTTTTTAAGCGAACTCCGCAAATGGATGAACGTGAAATTTGGGATAGTTAAAATTTATATGGAGGAAAAGTGCAGAAAGCTATTTTTTATGTTTAAATTTATACTATAATTTATATTTTATCTAGACTAATATTATAAAGAGGTAAAGTTTGTGAGTTTGTGACGTTGTGATGTTGTAGGAGTTAATCTCAGGAACTACTAGTCCGATTACAATAATTCTTTCAGTGTTATATAGCTCATTCATCGAGAATAGTTATAGGTTTAGGTCATTACGCTAAAATCAATAGGAGCGGAGCACAGATGCAGAATGTTTTAAAATCGGGATGTTTTTTCCTTTTGAAAACTGCTGCGTGTTAGTGTACCTATTCCACGCGAATAAAGTCGCAGGCAAAGGCTAGTGTTTATATAATTTAAAAAAAGTAGCAAATAACTGAGTAGCCACGATGAAAACTTTTGATTATAATAGTATATGGTCAAATGTCGACCGCTGAGCGCACACTAGTATTATTAATTAACGCAACTATTCACATTTTTTATTTAATTCACTTTATTTAATAATTTCATTATTTTACGCTATTTAGTGTCCTATTGGAGTTTTGATATTGAAGACAGTTTTTTTAACATACAAACTACGAAAAATGAAGTTTTATATGTTTGTAATTATTTACACGATAACAAGGTGGTATGGCTTTTTAAGCCCGCCTGGTTAGATATGATCATTAAGTTGGATTTGAGAAATCGATTTGAGAACCAGGGTTAGAGATTGGTAATATAGAATACGACACCGTACCAAACACCTCTTTTTTTTTCGAACGCTTTTGACCCGGCAAGGTCTTAACAGCTTCACCGGAGTACTAAGGCGAGCACTTGCGGCACTCGGCCGATTTTATTTGGGCAACTAGCTCAAGGGTGCACTCACACCTCGGCCTGGGCTGCTGCCCGACACGTGCAATTTGCGACCTATCTGAGCTGACCTAAGCTAACTATTCACACATATATGAGTTATTGGAGCATATATGTGTACCAAGCATACATACCTCAACAACTCCTATATATATTTCGTATCGGATAATTTTCCAGACTATTTCAGTTCGATAAGGGAAAGAAACAAAACCCTTCCACTTTCACGTGTAGGCGTGTATGCGTGCACGTGCGTGGGGGTGATATGTGTACTGTTGTTGCAGTGATGTAACATTTTGTGTCACTGTATCGCGCGGACCAAACACCTCTAACGTTCAGTGTGTGTTACCTACTACATGTCTAAAATGTGTTGTTTTACTAATGACTTATTACTTGTTTTAGAACTGCCTTCAGTCGATTGTGTGATAATGTTGCAGTGTACCTTGAGAATGTATGATGCCTTGTGGTTTTTGTAGATTTTGTAAAGATTCCAGCATATCTGCAATATTTCGGAGAAATGTTATTATATTGCTCCCACTCGCGTTCGATCGCGTGATCTAGGTTTGATACAATCATAAAAATAATTAGCGTATCCCAGTGATCAGTAAGCTCGCCAAGTACTTTAGGGTTTTTTTTTTTTAAATGACTACGCTATTGACCCAGCATGGTCTTAACAGCTTCACCGGACTACAGAAGTACTTTAAGTGAACGTAAGTTTTTTAACGTAATGTCAATAAATTTACGTATGTGTATTGACGATTCTTCACCAATCAAATCAGAGAACATCATGATGAGACCATAGCGAGGTAGTAGGGCTTTTAGAATACCATCATTAATTTGAATATCTTCTTTCAAGCTTTTATGGGGGTATTGCAGCATTTGTAGTTGAGAGCTAGTTCTCTTAGACTTAACCGGTGTTATTACAAAAAAGTTAAA
>JACEII010000040.1:343935-369370 GCA_014332785.1 Antheraea mylitta
AATATAGGCCGCTATGACTACTTCAAATTATGTTGTTCGGTGAAGCTGTTAGGGCCTTGCTAGGCTAATATCGTAGCTAGTTCGAAAAAAAAAACTACTTCAAATTTTTTTTTATGTTATATAGGAGGATGAGAAGGAATATGCGGATCACCTGTAGTTAAGCGATCACCGCCGTCCATAGATAATAGTAACCCCAGAGGAGTCGCAAGTGCGTTGCCAGCCTTTGTTTGGGGGAATGGAGAAAAAGGGGGAGGAAAGGGAAGAGGAGAAGGTGGGAGGGGAGGTGGGTCTCCGGCGCTCTCACTGACCGAACGAAACGCAACAATGTAAGCACTGTTACTTCACGTCGGTTTTCTGTGAGAGGGTGGTGCTACCCCGGACGAGCCGACCCATTCAGGCTGAAACCAATAATAGCTTCAGCGTGGCTCTACCACTACAAATTAGGGACTGCCCATAAAATATGTTGGCATTGTTGTATGGGAATGGGGAAAGAGTGTTGTTTAGTATGACACGTATTATAAGGGTTTTAAAGAAACGTGATGTTTGCAGTTCATTCAGTTATTTTCCAAATGTTTATTTCGACCTTTTTTTAGTTTACTATGTGGGGGTTGAGGGGAGAGGATATTGCGTATTGTCGTATAGTTTTTTTTTTCGAAATGACTACCTACGCTATTGGCCTTGCAAGGCCTTTACAGCTTCACCGGACTACAGTGGTATGGTGTGCAAGGGGCTTTTAAGGAAATGTAATTTTCGTAACGCATCAAATAATTTTAACCATTTTCTCTCGATTAAAAAAAATATATATAATGTGGGGCAGAGGGGAGAGGTTGTTGATTACTATGACATGTTGTCATAAAAGGGCTTTAAGGAAACATGATGGTCGTAGCTCATCAAACAATTTTGCAAATACATGTTTCGGTTTTTTTTATTATATTATTTGGGAGAAGAATGAAGAACATTTTTCTTACTATGACATGGTTTGATAAAAGGGTTTTAGGGAAACATGGTGTTCGTAGCTCATCAAACAGTATTGCTAATGTTTCTCTGGTTTTTTTTTAATGTCATTACTTGGGGGAAAAGGGGGCAGGATGTTTCTTACTATGATATGGTGTTATAAAGGGTTTTCAAGGAAATGTGATGTCCACCGCTCATCAAAAAATTTTGCAAATCTTTTTTTTTTTCATTTTAATATATATAAGAGAAATTATAAGAGAGTTTAGTTTACGGTTTAAAATACATTGTAATAGCTGCAAATGGTTATTTTTTTACTATATTACGTTTTAAAATCAAATTCGTTTTAACTAAAATAGTATAATTTGAACAAAGATGGATAATTATATCATGCCTAAAAGAAACAAATTCGTCTTTATTTTGTTTACAATTCGATTGTTTACTTGGCTATTTAAATGCTCTAATTTATTATTCAATTCTTTACCTCAGAATTATGAAAGATTCGTCTTTTTTTTACGTATAAACCTATGCTTCAAAGGTGAAAAATTATTAATAATTTAAATGATTCAGTTAAAAACTAAATATTTGCTAAATATAAAAAAATTGCTTCTATTGTGACTTAATAATGTATTTTAATCATTTCAATTTTTATCCATGATATATATGTAATAAAGGGTTTGATTACAAACATTAACTATACGTTACGATATGATTACAAGAATGTTTATGATGGTTATATGTTAATACTAGAAGCTTCTACAACACAGACAGATAAAAACTAGTTAGCTGAATACTATAAACTGCAAAGTTCACGTGTAATGGGTGTTTCACGACGTTTTGCTTTACAGGACGATCCGGTTAAATTGTTATGAATTTTGTGGTGCGTTGGAGTTTATTAGCATTTTTGAGTCTTAATGGTAAGTGAGGTCACCTAAAGACAATCAGAGCGACAAGGAATATTGTTATTGTGTTACTCAGTTTGCGGAAATTTAAATATGTTTTATCCACGAACGATTTTATTAATACCCATGAACAGTCCAAAAATGTTAGCGACTTTCTGTAAGGGGTCGATCATTTTTGGGCATCCATAAGAACTGCAAAGCTTGCCAAAGCAAAATGTATGAATACATCGTGAGTGAAAGATGGAAAGTAATTTGTGAGCTATATGATGCAGGATTCTCTTAAGGCGTTTTTACAAAACCGTAACACGAATATCATTCACACTTTGCTATTCTTTATTTAGTTCAGATTTAAGATCGTCATCTTACCTATAATTTACTAAACTAAATAGTTCACGAAGAGCGGAATTCCTCAAGATGTTTTCTTTCACGTCAACTATTTGTCTTATGGCTACATTTGTACTTGTGTGCCTCACTTACGTAGCAATTAGATTAACTGACAAAGGTGGAAAAATGTGGGTAAAAAATAAAACTCTTCACTATATGTATAGCTCATTCGTCTAAAAACGTGTGTAAAAAAACCACGGGGTTTTAGTCCGTGAGAGTCGGACATAACCCACCCTCAGCTGCCTAGCAGGGCGGGTATCCATGTTGGATTTCCCTATGTAAAAAAAAAAAACTCGCACTAGCAACATACTACAGAGCTCCACTCCAATAGAAGTCATAGCTTATTTATGGTTATGGATTGTAATAACCATAAATGAATTGACGAATAGAAAGCCCAATGATCTTTAACTGAATAAATACTGTTGTTACCCTATTACTGATTAGTTTCCATTACGTAATTTCCGAAACAAGAGCTTTCGAAAGAGTTAGTAATATTTGTTATTGTTCGCCTTTTATGTGGGATACATCAGATGGAGCTACAGACTGGATGAAATGGAACAGAGATAAAATATTGTCTCCTGTCGTTCATGTATGATACCAAAATGGAAATCTATGGAAGTTTTTGACAAATTTAAATCTTTGTTATTCTGTCCAACATTTGAATATTAAGTATATATATATATATATATATTTCTCTCTCTCTTCCTATTCGTCTCACATGGTGATGAGGTCAGCCTTTTGTACTTTACTTCTCCACTTCGCTCTATCATTGACTTCGCGTTCCCTCATGTCCTTTAAAATTACACCTTTCCAATTTGTGTTGGGCCTACCTCTGAGTTTTTGACCAGGAAGGGACAGTTGTAGTGTCAAATTCCCTACGTAGTCTAGTGGCTCCCTTTAAACATGACCATGCAATCGCAGCCAACTTTCCTAAATCTTACCGGTAATGTCGCGCACTTCTAGGCTGCCTCGCACGTATTCGTTGTGGATTTTATTAAGCCAAGTTATACCACACATCCAATGTAATATCTTCATTCCAGAAAA
Organism: Antheraea mylitta; assembly: GCA_014332785.1. Lineage (NCBI taxonomy): Eukaryota > Metazoa > Arthropoda > Insecta > Lepidoptera > Saturniidae > Antheraea > Antheraea mylitta. The sequence continues at coordinate 347,217 of JACEII010000040.1, forward strand.
TTGAATAGTATGTTTGTTCTTTTTATTTACAGCCCATGTTTTTCACTATCATATATAATGACTGGCTTTACAAGGTTCTTGTAGATAAGACCTTCGAGTTTAACAGGTATTCTTCTGTCGCATGTAACATATGTCACTTTTCGTCATTTAAGCCACGCTGCGTCTATCCGGTGTTTAATGTTGCCTTTAATGTTCCCAAACTTATGTATCACATTTCCATAATACTTATACTGGTTGCATGAAGTGACCATTTGTCCATCAACAGAAATCGGAGTATTGTTGCTAGTCTATACATGTTGCCAATGATGTTCACATACTTTTCGGGGTCTTTTTACGGAGACTCCACCAGATAGTATCTCTTGGAATACGATCAAATGATTCCATGTCTAGGAGTGCTATGTACATTTGTCGGTGTTTAGCACGATATTCCTCAGCAATCATGTTAGAGCGAACGTTGGATCGATGCTAGATAAGCCAGGTACGAAGTACGTGTACGCGTATTACCATATACGCGTGGACGCGTATTACCATATACGCGTGGAGGCGTTGGAGCAAAGACGACAACTGGCGTCCCGAGACAGCTCCACCAGGTCCTAGTGATCGACGAATGGCGCCGACGACTTGAACGGCCGATCTCAGGGGTGGCAAATTGAAACCATTCGGCCGGTCATGGTCGAATGGCTCGCCAGGCGGAGTGGCGCCCTAAGCCTCCGGCTGACACAGGTGCTCTCGGGGCGCGGTTGCTTCGGGAGCTACCTGTGTCGCATAGGCTAGGAGCCAACGGCAGGGTGCCATCATTGTGGCTGCGCGACGTACAATGCACAGCACACATTAACAGTTTGTCCCGCCTGGGACGTGCCACGTCGCGAGTTCGTCGCGGTCATAGACCCAGATCTCTCGCTCTCGACTGTCGTCTGTAAGATGGTCGAGAGTGAGACCGGGTGGAACTCGTCGCTTCATACTGCGAGGCAGTTATGTTCGCCAAGGAAGCGGCGGAAAGGGAGAGGGAGCAGACCACCAGGCTCATCTCCCGCGGTCGACGAATACGGCGGCGACGGGTCGGAGACGATCTTATGCCGCCGTAAAGGGTCTGCGGGCGATGTGATGCGGGCACGTCCGTCGCCCTGCGCTATAGCAGGCCCACGTGGTGGAGGCGCATTGTGCCATGCGACTCCCACATTTCGTCGGGAGGGGCTTAACACTCGCCTCTCCCTGAGTGGAGTTATTGACCCACTCAGGCCGCAGAAGGGGCCCCTTGCCAGGGGCCGACATCTGCCGGGTGAGCAGGCGCAGTGCCGTAGGCAGCTTCTGCTCCCCGGCCAAATAGGTGTAAGAAGCCACCATGGGGTTTTAGTCCGTGCAACTCGGACATACCCCACCCTCATCTGCCCGGCTAGGGCGGATATCTGTAGAGATTTCCCCATGTAAAAAAAAGGTACGAAGCTATAGTAATTTTTGGATAGTAAACACTAAACATTCGTATATTAAGCCTAAATCAAGTACGTTTTTATAGAGCTTCATAGTGTGATTCAGATGCTTTATTCCACGATAGCTGTTGTACTCGTACTTGCTACCTTTTCTTTAATAAATTGGAACTACGTTGCTCACTCTCCAACCGTTCGGCATTTTCGAAGAGAGCATCACAAAGTTGAAGAGTTTGGTGAGCAGTACGATTCCACGCTCGTGTAAGGATTTCAAGCTTCCACTGGGATACCATCTGGTCCGATGGCTTTCTTGTTACAGATATTTTGAAGGAATATCTTTATCTCATTGTATTGGGGTGGTATGAGGCCCAAATTTTTCGCCATTAGTGGACATTAATCAGCAGCTTGATGAATGTTTAAAAGCTGTTCTTAATATTCTTGATAGGGGGTTATGATGTCACGATCTCTATATAAAAGATCGCTATTGAGACCTTTAATGGTTTTGCATCTAGCAGGATCGTTGTTGCTCCAAAGACGCTGTATCGAGAACTTAAAGATATTCTTTTGGCCTCGATTAAGCTATGTAACTTCATGTAAAGATCTTTCTAGGAATTTGTCTACTCAACTGCTATGACTTTCTATGTGGCCGTTTTGAATTTTATGTATTGATTTTGTTTTGTGTACAATGGTGTATGAATACAATATACATAATATAGTGTATATTGGAATATTGACAAGATTTTTATGCTTCACGATGTATAAGGTGTTTGATTTATTATATTGTATCAATTTCTGGGATTCTTATATGTTATGGCGTTTTGTATTCCTCGGGTCACCCGAGGTTTTTTTTTCTATTAATGTCTTTAACGATTGCAGACATACGAAAGGCAGAGAGTTTTCGGTGAAAGGTTTGAAAATATGTATAGATTATTTTCAACGTCGTGGGCACACTGTTAAGGCGTTCGTTCCTAGATTCAGGTAAATGTCTGTTACATATGGAAGAGCTATTAACAATTTAGTACTAAATATAGTATAAATAAATTATATAATGTCATAAAAACTCCCTGGAATATTCTAACAAGGGGACCACCAAATTGATTAAAACATTAAAATTATCCTAAGACACTTGTAATATGATTACTTACTCGATGATGGCAGTAATAATCAGTGTAATTGGTTGTCAAAATAGAATTTTAAAAAAAATGAGCTGTCACGGGTCGCCTGGCAGATGTGAAACAACGAAATTGTTCGAATCGAACGAATCTTAAATTACACTATTGGTATGTGAGCTCAGAGCGACAAGAGAGATTGCACATGATGTGCCGTCGCCACGTCTCCCACACATCGCCACGCTAACCATCCTGTTTACCCTCGCCTATAGATGTTTCAAATCAAAAAGGAAGCTTCTATTGTTCACAACCAATTATATAAATAGTGGCCCCTTGTTAGAACTTTCCAGGGAGTTTTTATAACATCTCAAAATTCATGCTCCGTGGTATTATTTTCCATCCACTTCACTTGTGCACAATAACCGAACTATATTGCGTAAAACACCATCAATATTACAAAATATAGAATCCAATACCACAAGATTATAATGAAATATAAAATCCCCTACATGACAGTCTAAGATCCCTTCAAAAAACTGAAGTCAATTTTATTTACTAGATACTAAGATATATATAGTCAAAATGTAATCCAATAACACAAGATTATAATGAAATATAAAATCCCCTACATGACAGTCTAAGATCCCTTCAAAAAACTGAAGTCAATTTTATTTACCTAGATACCAAGTTATATGTAGTCAAAATGTAACAGTTGAAATAACAACAAAAAAAACTGACAGCATTCTAGTCTCTCAAATAAGTTTTTATATAAAGTTTGTATATTTTGTCGTCGTATCACATAATATTTACAGGTGCAAATACGGCAAGAGCTCGGATCCGAGGCTACTGGATGAACTGGAACGTGAAGGTCTCGTCATATACACACCCTCCAGGGAGATACAGGGTAGAACAATTACACCATACGATGATCGGTAAGTTGGTATTGTAGTTCAAACCTAGCAACTTACAGATTGGAGTTTTTGGCGGGATTTTAGGCTCATGTAGTGGATTTAATATTTTATTCATAATCTTGTGTTATTTGACTCTATATTTTGTAACTTTCGTGGTGTTTTACGCAATATAGTTAGTTTATTGTGCATAAGTGAAGTGAATGGAAAATAATACCACGAAGCATGAAATTCTGAGATGCCACAAAAACTCCCTGGAAGGTTCTAACAAGGGATCCACCATCTTATTAGAATATTGACTCACACGACTCTTGTAATATTATTGACTACGCGACAATGCCAGTAATAATGTGAAAGATAGATTGCCAAAAATAAAGTTTAGAAAAAAAACTTCCAAATTTATAGCAACAAGGAAAGAATGGACTGCCCTGAAAGCTGACACCATACATTTACTGAGATGTAAACACACGGCCGTAGCTAGTGGGGGGACATTGTGAGACAATGTCCTACCTTGAAATCGGAATGCCATACCTTAAAAATACCGAGAACTAAGATGAATTATTATGATTAAAATGTTTGCCCATAGTTTGAGATAAAAAAAAATTGTAGCGATAGGTTTCTAAAATTTTCCGAACATACAGCAGTTTGTAATATTCATTTTATATTCTAATAATTCTTTGTTCTGTGTATGCTTTTATTTATTCAATATGTTAAAAGTGTAATGTATGTATCCCTTTTATGGTATGTACAAGTACTTAAAATATTATTGATGTGAAACATCTATAGGCGAGGGGGTAAACCTCATAGCTGGCGTGACGACCCAAAATACGAACTTTCGACTATTAACGAAAAACTCAAAAATATTTGCAACCCTATCTGTATAAACATAAGATTCATTCTCGACTACTCATTCTACTAGTGATATGCGACACGCGTCGACGACCTCGCGCCCTTTGATAAATGCCGCAAAACACACCGCGCCTACGTCTAGTTGTTTTTTTGTATTTAAAAAAAGGAATATTTATCTAATAAAATAAATAAACAATCATCTTAGTCAAAGTGGTATTAAACGCAAGTTAATTTTTGTTTTTGTAATAAAACTTGTGTTTATCATCTCAGACCCCCATAGTTTTTTAACTTAAAATAAGTTCGTGGTAAAAGGCTATCAATTGTCAAAAAAATAAATTACCATATCCTGTCCCTCGGCAACTTATTATTACACCCAATTGCAGTTACATCATACAGTGCGCTGCCGAATTTGGTGGAGTCATCGTGACCGGTGACAACTATAGAGACTTAGCCAACGAGAATGCGAAGTGGCGTGATGTGATAAATAATAGATTACTACCGTTCACTTGGGTGGACGATATGATTATGTTCCCTAGAGACCCTTTGGGTAGGAACGGACCAACCTTAGAAGCGTTTTTGAGGCATCCGGACTCGTCTAAAAATTAATAACGATGTTTAAAAAAAACAGGGATAACAAACCTGAAATTTAAATGTTTATATTATCCATTAAAGTTTTAATATCCATTAAAGAAAGTGTTGAGATTTCTTCGACAAAGTCAAATTAAACTTAAATATAATATAATTCCACTGCTGATGGAAACAATATAATATTCCAAAAATCTTGGTGTATGTTGTAGGTACAATTATAAGATTAGTGATAAAGATCTTCCTGTGTATTTCTATTTCAAATCTTAAAGAAATTGATATCTCTTGGTAGTTGTCAAATTAATATAATAAAATATGATTCCACTGCTGATGGAAACAATATAATATTCCAAAAATCTTGGTGTATGTTGTAGATACAAGTATGAAATGTCTTATATTGTAGGTGTTTGTATTTCAAATCTTAAAGAAAGTGTTGAGATTTCTTCGATATCGTCAAATTAAACTGAAATAAAATATAATTCGAGTGCTGTTGAAAACAAATAAACGTTTAAATTGACGATTTCTGAAATATTTCACGTACTTCATCAAATTAACCTTTAAACTTACAAAAATAGGGTAATAGATCTATTTCTTTTTTGTCGAGACAATTTTAAAATACCACTCTTATCTTCTGGTTTCCTCTATGAACGTATCAATTTATATTAATATTCATGTTTGTTATCCCTGCTTCATTTTTACATACCTCAATTAACCAAAGTGACAATATTGTTTCTATTTAAAACTGTTTCAATCAAAGATATTGTATAATATATTTTGATGAATATTGTGTATTATAACGTCGCCTTAACTTTGGTAAAAGTTTAGAAAAAAAAAACATATTTTTTATAAAGTTTTGAATGTTACACTCATACGAAAAATAAGTGTAAATAATTTAATATTTGTATATAATTCTTGCTCAAATTATTGAAATGTTTATTTAAGCTAACAAATGTAAGTGTATTTTAAATTTTATACAATAGATAGCGTATTTCGGCAGATTCGAGAAGTGAGCTAATAGTTTTTGGTACGTTCATAAATACACGTTTTGTAGCTATTGTATTGGTAAATTCCGTTTATGCCAAATGTATGACATTTAATACTAAATTATGTTCATAATTGTAATGATTCAAATGCTAAATATACATTGAAAAGATGTTATACTTTTATTATTTAGTTTTGTAAGTTTTTTGTTAATATTTTTTTATAAAAACTGTCTAGTTAATACAAGTGAGATTTTTATATGTAATAATAGTATACGGCTTTGTAGTCTTTAATTAGTCTATTGTATCCATAAATATGGGCATTAAAAAGCTTAATTAAGCGACTAAAAAAATCTCAGAGACAGTATAATACATAAGAGAAAAAATTATATAAAATAAACAAAAATATACATGTTGATTACAAATCTATGAATGTTGATTACAATTATATGAAAGTTGATTCCAAATCTATGAACGTTGATTACAAATACAGCTATCGCATAATGCTACTTCCCTACCTGCGTGATATAGTTTCACTTACCTGTTGTTGAAACTAACCTCAAATGTATTCATATAAAGACGAAAAAAAAACTCGAAATCCCTTTGTAAGTTCTTTTGACAGTAACGTATAATAGTGTCTTCGCAATTTCTGCATTTATTACGACCATAGGTAAAAATTCGTGACGAAACAGGCAAGTATGGGAGTAGGTTAACTAATCTATGCGTATAGCGACTTAGGGTTTAATATTCATGCAAATAAGATTAGATCAAAGAACCGAGTGTTATAATATTTTGAATAATTTAATTTGAACACATCGCACGTTGTAATCAAAGAGTTACCACATATACTTTCACATCGAGTTTTATTAATTTTATTTTTTTAGTCCCTACTTAGTAAAAACAACGTTAGACATACAATCAGGTGATACCGTAAATTGAAATTGTCAATATTTTAAACTTAAAGTACCGAAATGATGAAAGAACAGAACTTTTAACTAGTGTAATTGTGTGTATTTGTGTTTCATTGTTTTAGAACTATGTCTATTATTCGTACAATTATTTTCTTTATAAATTCGCTTACCACTGCATTTTTTAGATACACAGTATCTATTCTAAAATTAATGTTATTCACCTTTGATTCCTACAAAAAAAAACTTTGTAGCCATTCTAGCATATATGTTTTATTTAAATAATTCCTCATACATGTTAATTGTTTCTTTATTTTTTTTTTCATATGTCAATAACGAGATAGACTATTTTACTTTCGCGTGCATGACTTGTGTATGGTTCATCATAGATACTCGGTGCAACTTTGTTATTCTAAATTGCATGTGTATGTAATTAATAAATGAATGATTGTGTTCTACGCATTTTTATTTTTGATAAACACATACAACATACGGAGAATTAGACGATGACTTTTCTATACTTTATAATAGAATTTCTCAAACTTTTGGCTCCACGAATTCATGTAGAAGTTATCAGATAATAGCGAATCCCTAATTAAATCGCAGTTTGAGTCAATTTTAACTTTAGCTCAGTATTAAATAGATTTCTGTATTTCGCTTTTCCGTTACCACATGTGAAAACCTACACTCACATAAATATTCGTGAAGTTTGATTTCTTGTTTCATAAGTGAAACATCACTTTCGGTAGATCCTAACTACCTTAGTACGACAGAAACATCATGCAGTTTTTAATTTTTATCACTATTAGATTCCAGAGTATTAAAACATTTTGTAAATCCCAATTAGAATTTCTTGAAGCTAATAATTTTTTTTTAACGTGGGGAAATCCATTATGGATACCCACCCTCCCAGGGGAGAGGGTGGATTATGTCTGACTCTCACGGACTAAAACCCCACGGTGTACCGACAGACCGTGTTGTTGGGGCGGCAAGTGATCGTTCTAGCTAATCAACCTTGAAGAGCCGCCCCAACGGTCCGCCTGGCGGAAGATGGCCGCCGGGCTCCTACCTATAGAGAGGCAGCTGGATACACACCAGCTGCCTCCCTTCATCCGCCGGACCTGTGCAATGAAGGGATGAGCCCCCCGACTACATCCCCTCAGGTCCGGCTACGGTGGCAGGAGGTGTTGGGCAAAGCGCCGCCTCCTCCGTTGGCGAAGACGGCCACTGAGGGGGTCCGCCTCCCGGGTCCTCTCCGCCGCCTCGAAAGAGTGTGCTGCGCGGTGTCTACCTCAGCGCCGCACTCGTGACAGTCGGCTCCCTGCGAGCGATCCGGTGCAGGCACCACCCGATCAACCGTGTCCGGTCAGTACCTGCACCAGCCTGAACGTCAGGGAGCCCCATTCCCGGTTAATCCACTCCCGCAGGACCGGACGGACGGCGTCAACAGTGAATGTCCCGTAGCGCGCGTCCGCCAGGTCCTGCATTCACCTTACTAGCGCCCCATCTCTATACTCTCGCCTCTTGGCCCTTATCTCCCTGGGAGCCGGAGGCTCCCCACTACGCTTTCTCGCCGCTGTGAATTCCTACACGGCGGCGAGAACTCCAGCTTCTAGCTCCCGGGAAAGGGAGCCGGCGAGCGTGAAGGCCGCCGCCGAGGACACTGCCCGGTACGTCCGGATCGCCCTCATTGCCACCGTACGCTGCCCACGCACGTTGGCGGCACCAAGGGCATCTGCCCAGACCGGTGCCCCGTAGGCGGCTATCGCCCGCACGACTCACATGAAAAGTCGGCGGCACCCGGCACCCGGCCCCCCAATATTGGGGAGCAGCCGACCGAGTGCCGCCGCCGCCCCAGTAATTCGGGGTCCGAGCCCCGAAAAGTGGGGCCCGAAACGCTAGCGCCCGTCCAGGGTGAGGCCCAAGTGGGCTGTCGCCTGTTTTGTGTAAAAATCGCGACCTATCTAAGCTAACCTATCTATATATACGTAAATGAGTTATTGAAACATGCATGTGTGCATGCGTGCCTCAACAACTCCTATATGTATTTTGTGTCGGATAAATTCCTCTAAACTATATAGGATAGGATAAGGAAAAATAAGGGTAGAACTCTTTGTCGTTTATTTCTCTAAAAAAGAAAAACACCGTGTAGGCAGTGTTGTAGCAGTGATGTAAGGTTTTGTGTCACTGTATCGCGTGAGCAGCAAACTCAAGGGCTCCACGCCGAGGAAACGGACCTAGGCTTGAGCCGCTACCGAGGGGGATCTAATCTGGTGCGATCATGTAAGTCTCCTGTGTGTCAAGACAAGGGGAATAAGTATAAACCGGTCGCCACCTCCTGACTCTTAGTATTCGCGCCGACCTAATGATCTGTTACTTCATAGGCACGTGCGATAGAACACGGCGGATCGATAGCCATTCATCTACCAAGATGGCTTAACAATAAATTTCAATGCCAGAAGCTAAACATTATCTTATTAAGCGACTTCGAAAAAGGTTATTAACCGACTTCGAAAAAGGAGGAAGCTACTATGTCTACTCCGTCAATTCCAAATCGATTTTAATTATTCTTTTTGTATTTGAATTGGTTATACTCGGAGGTGGTCCCATATAAATTCGAAGGAAATCGTGTCTACGTATTTTCATCTACTTGGAACCGATTTCAATAATTTTATTTAAATTACCGATATTGGGGATGGTGTTCAAATTAAAAAGAATGTCCAACCATAAGGGTAGTAAATATAGGGATGAATAAATGAACTTCCCATAATTTAATTTTAGTGAAAATTTGGCACATCCTGCTGTCGTAGTAATGTTAATATCATATAATCAATCATGATTTGATCATGGAAATGAAGAAATTGGAATGGAACTCATCAGCGCCTTACAGTAGCTATCTTGTTTAGGTAAATATAGCTCGTTGTGACAAGGACTTAGATGTGAGTTTTTGACAGTTGAGGCAATTTCTGTGAAGCGGTCGTTAGGAATTATGAGGTTCTGAAATTCTTTCACAATCACCCTAATTTGACCACTTGGATGTAGTACGGTGTAATATCATGTTTGTTTGTCAAGTTATGAACTTCTGAAGAACAATTATTTCTGTATCAAATTAGATCAGTCATGTACTCGAAAGATACTGAAGTATGGTGGTAAGCCATTTTATATCTTTCTTTATTCTTTTAGTTATTGTTCAGACCTCTCGGTGTTATTATAAACATTACAGGACACTTACAGGTATACAGATAACCGCTTATATATAGGAGGTCTATTAGCTAGTCTAGCTACTAGAAGTCTAATTACGAACACTATGAACGAATTTATTTTATTTCATTTGGTTGATTTAATAATATATTTATTTTTCTTGTGTATCAGTGCTTTTATAAGTTTTTGATATTGAAGTCGGTTTATTTTTATTTTTTTTTCTAATCACTATAGTTTAATTACGATTTTTACACTGACTTTAAGTTCGAGCTCGTCTGCCATTACTTAAACTATTATTTGCTGATAGAATGAGATTCCAAAGCGATTGGACACAATTTGTTTTTAAACATATGAAACCTTACGTTCCGAGTAGCGTTTCATGTACTCAGAACGCTTACGCACTCACAGAGTTGAGTCTATGACCAACGTACGTTTTGTAAGTAACGAGTTTTGTAAGTTGTCTCGATGTTATTCATATAATATAATATCGAAACAACTTAATTATATACAGGCTGAAAATTTAGACAGTAGCAATAAATATCAATGACTCGATTCTCTTTCTAAATTAATAAAAAATAGGCGCTTAACATTTGACCTAATTATCTAGAAAAATATTAAAATTATACGCAATCCTCTACGCGTCTACGTCAAAGCAGTGTCAATGACCGTTGGGTGAAATAAAAGTGAACGAGGGAACGGTATGAACAAAACAAAAGGTTTATTGTCCTTTTTATTATTGAAAGTTATGAACTCCCGATCGCCCCTTGCAGCTTTCTGCAACGGTCATTGCACCTAGGTTTATTACGTTTGTGTCTATACTTTTAAAAGTGTTAGGACAAATTTTAGCCTAGGTTCTCTTTGTTGTTTATTAGTATTTGATTTGATATTATTATTTTCTATGTTAAATGTGAACATGATCAATCATCTTTTAGAATATTGTAAGCGACTAACTTGGTATAAATGTCAATTTTAGACTCTTGTAATAATAATTTAACTTTGTTTTGTACTAAATACATGCCTACATTATACGCAAGCCAGAACGGCTATATTCAGAGCGGCCAGAAAGATTGACGACTGTACTTTTATATATATTTTTTGTGCTATAGCTGTCTCAGTAACAAAACTGTTTTATTGGAATAAAATTCCTAAGTCATAAAGAAATAAACACATGACACTTTGGTAGATCATTTTATTCAAACATATAACAAAATATTGCAAAGTAACAAATACATGCATAAAAATTATCTCATAATACAAATATACAAGTGCTAAAAATAAACATAACTCATATTTATACACTGATCATATTATATCTATTAAAACAGTACCAAATTTCAATATAATAGACGAGAAAACTAAAATAACAAATTTGCTCAGCGTAATAAATACTGCCGTCGAATCAGCCTGAATTATTTGTAAAAACATTTTATTCAATAGAAAATTACTATTAAAAATTAATAACTTAGCCGTATACAATACAAAATCTCAACATAATAGACGAGAAAATGAATAACTTTAGAACTAAAATAACAAATTTGCTCAGCGTAATAAATACTGACGTCGAATCAAACTGAATTATTTGTAAAAACATTTTATTCAATACAAAATTACTATTAAAAATTAATAACTTATCCGTAATCTCACTTTCTTTGACTCCAAGCTCATATAATCTTATTCTATACATGCAGTCTTTTCATAATATATATTAAATGTGCGTCGAAATAAATAAAAAACATTATACTAAAGGAAGTATTTATCAGAATTACCAAGCGCTTTAAACATTTAAGTTTAAAATCAAACAGACAAATATAAACTTTATGAAGAAAGCCATAAGTCCTATAATAATTTTAATTTATGTAACAAACTTACTCAAAAACTTGTGTTAATTTCGTGATCTATATCACTATTTTCATCGAAAAACAATGAAGTAGTTTTTCAGAATTACAAAGGAGTTTAAATCGTAAAATTTCAACCTACATAGCTGAATATAAAAATTATGAAGAAAGTTATACATCTTATGATAATGTTAATTTATGTAAGTGTAACAAACTTACTCAAAAACATCTAGCGATATACTTAAAATATCACTATATCCGTTGAAAAAAATGGAAGTAATTTTTCGTAACAGTAATTTATACAGCAGTTTCAATCGTTAAGTTTAAACGTAAACAATTGAATATAAAGATTATGAAAAAGGGTTATAAATCTCATAACAATGTAATTTATGTAAGTGTAACAAACTTACTCAAGACATATTTTAATGTAGTGGTATGGATATATCACTATCTTCGTGGATTTATACGTCGCGTTGTTTGATGAACGCATGAGCCAATGAGAGAAGGAGATTTTTATACATTGGCTTACTAAACTACTGAAGCAGTATTTTAAGGAAGTTAAAGCCGCTATCCAGAACAACTCTTTGGTAGGAGTTACGTTACGTGAAACAAGAATATATAAAGAAAATACTTTTCTTTCAAGTGTATGTATATTTATTTGGCACGCTGTTGTTTAAACGGCTTGTTATACGAAATGTCGATTTTCGGTTTAATTAGTGGAAATACTGTAAGTCACATAACAGTCAGATATGGTTTGACAACAAAATAGTAAGAGTTTTTGTATTCTTTATTGACCTGTTTCAGACGTATTTAACTTAGGACCTTGGGCGTTAAATTAGACAATTTTAACTGTCTTCAAGATTATCTTACAAAAACCTGACATAGTTTTAATAGATTTTAATATATTCCATGCTCGTTTTGTTCTATTACCCAATTGAAATGGCGTTAGGCAGGACACTTGGCCAGATGTGGTGATGGCAGGTGGAGTAAATCAGTGACTGAGTGGTGGCCGAGAGAGGGCAGGCAAAGTGTGGGAAGACCAATGGCAAGAGGAGTCGACGACATTGTAAATCTTGTGGGAAAAACCTGGACAAGACTGGCGCAGTATATAAAAGAATGGCGTAAAAGGGGAGGTGGCTTATATCCTGCAGTGGGTCGAAAAGAGCTGTCTATGATGATGCTCGTTAACCGTTTTTCAGTTACTTTATGATGCAATTATAAGTCAGGTGGATTTATCATTATACAAAGAATAAATAGATTATGAGCAATTACATGGTAAAATTATGTTTACCAATAACGCTATTTTTATTCGAAATAATGATTACGTACTCACAGTAACATCTAACTTAAATCCAGAGATATGCTTCGAAATCTTACTGATTAATTCCTGAGGATTTTATACCCGTTTATTAAAATTCATGTTAACACATAATCTTAATTGGACATCGCTTATATCACATTATTATTAATATAATATGTGTGAGATGTCATTCTAAAGTTAGTACGTGTTTTATGTCGTTCAATGTTCAAATTAAAACTAAGACCAGATATATTTTGTACGTTACTATTTTTTATTTTTTTTTTATATCCGACAGTTTGATATTTTTTTTCAAAGATATATGCATTATATCTGTACTTTGACAAAAAGATATTGTTAGTAATAAGATCAAAATTCATAGAAAAGTAATAGTTGTGGAACACGTCCAAGAACCTTTAATCCATGGATTTTGGGACAATTGTAATCGATTTTCAAAGTTGAATAACAATCTTTTCATCTTATACACATTTTTTGATAATCCTTTCCTTTCAACTTAAACTATAAGTATTATTATACCTATAAGAATTATTGAATGTACGTACGTCTACCGTTAGCTGGGAGTCTAACTAACCAACTCAAAAAATGCATAACCGTGTTACTCAAAAATTATATAACTTATCAACTCAAAATATCTGTAACTAACTCAAAAAGCAAATAACTCTAAGAATAGCAAAGTTTTCGATATTGCTATTGTAACCAATGTACAAATATTAATTTACAGTTAGAAATATTGACTAGCAAAATTACACTAAGAAGAATAATTTCGCTACAGTCGGTATCATATATAGTTTAAGTTGCTGTATACAGAAGTGTGGCGGTTTTTAAGGCCTGTCTTTATAAGGCCCAGCATGCACTTACGATTGTTATCTCACCCAAAACCCGTACTTGTATTGAACAGTACTAGTCAAAGCTTTATTAACAAATAAGTAGTTTAAAACGCAAATGCATACAGAGATTGACAGAAGGATAATACCATAATTATTTAACTCATTTTCTAAGGCAGGTAGTTGAAACGACCCCATACGTATCTACCGAATTGAGCTTTACAGAAATTAGGGTCATAAGGAATGGAGAGAATAACTCGAGCAATATTATGTCTTTAAGAGACAATTAGATATCAAGTTGTTTCTAATCGATTTTGTCAATAACCCATAAACTCAATAACGTATCTAATACTATAAGGCCTTTTCGACCTCCTATTGAACTAGAAGATTCTATTAATTAATTTTTTACACAGTGCCCGTGTTGATTTTTTTATTGACAAAGTGTCAATCATATATCGTTTTTAGGCACCATATTATCCAATTTCATTTGTTCTAGTTGCAACTGCTTCCTTATCGAGCCCAACTGCGTCAATATACTCAGGCTACCTTCCTCGTTCGATAAATTTTTCAATATATTCTTCTCCACCGCTGGAATTCGCCATTTATCGTCTACCCTCTTCATCGCATCGCTCAAATTGTTATTATCCGTATTCTCCGTTTGACTTTTCGGCGAATGCCTCAATATCGGTATAGGCAGTGTATCTTTTTCGATACATATTTTCTCATGTGGCGTTGTCTCTTTATTTCCATTGTCATTATTATTAATATTTAAATCAGATTTAATCATATTAAAATTTAAGTTACGTCTTAGATATTTGTCGACGTCGTAATCAGGTGTGGGTAGTGTGTTTTTTGTTATATCGAGGGTATAAGGTTTTTTAGGTAAACGAGGGTAGTGTGAGGGTGGTTTTGTGGGTGGTTCGTCGCTTTTTGATGTAACGGGGCTGCGTTGGTATTTTACATCCGTTCGCGTCATCGGTTGTGACTTAACATGGAACAGCCTACGTCTTTCAACGTCGATTTCCTTCTGTATATCTGTACGACATTTCTCGTAGTTGGCGGAGTTTTCTTTCATCTAAAATATGTAAAAAAAAAAAAAACGAATTCGAAGTGAACGTTGTATGAGCTTAGTTTTATAAGTTCAAAGAAGCAACACTTGTATTTTATAAATACAGTGAAAACCGATTATAACGACATCGTTTACAACGACCGATCGGTTATTACAACCAGAGCTTAAGGTCCCAGCCGAATCTCTAGTAAACTATTCAGTAAACATATCGCCTATAACAACATCGGATATAGCGACATACCGATTACAACGACGAAACTTCATCGATATTCATCAACTAACCGACCAACCGTTTTCTTGGCCCAGCAAAATCAAAAAAAATGCGAACGGTTTTAGATCTTATTACTTAGTATTGAAGGATTATTTAGACCTACGCACTTCCTACCCCATCCGAACCTCTTCCTGATCATTTGACCTTTAACAATTCACACATATTGTTCAGTGCGCTAACTGATATAACAGTTTTGTAAAAATTTGTTGTTTTTAGCAACCAGTTGAATACTGATGATAATTATACCTTGAGGAGTATGGAAAACAAAATGAAAAACACATCTGAGACTGGGCTTAAAAAACAGGTTAAAATGACTAATTACTTTAAGAACTAGTGTAGCCTTATAACCTGTATTGTAGGCAGCGAAGTACATTTTGTACTCCAATCAATTCTTGATAAACATTTTTTTTTTGACATTTCATTTCAATACAAGTTCGTATACATAACCTAAATAGATACCTATGAAAATATAACTATGTAGTTATACTTGTGTATATGTATTGTTTATAACAACTATCGGCTATAACGTCCGAATTTTCTGGTCCTCCCAATGTCGTTATATCCGGTTTTGACTGTATATTCCATATATTTTAGAAACGGCTACGATGATTCGGACCAAATTTTGTATTAAAACCGATTGAAATCCTGAAGAATCCTGTAGAATGTGTGACGTCACATTATCGGAGACTGGATTATAAGAAACGAATGCACGTGACAGGGACAGGGTAAAATCACGAATTTCATGTCACGTAATTTATGAGTAACCTATTGTGAAAACAAAAATGTATAACAAATCGAATCCAACAAACGTAATTTATGGTCGACCGCTTGCTGGAAGGAAAGTATATGATTTAGTATATAATTACCTGCGCCACGATGTCGTACTGCTTCACGATCTCCCGCTCCTGGGCTACGTTCAGCATCCGGAGCTGTTCCTCAAGGCGACGCATCTCTGCTTGCTCCAATAACCTTACCCGTGAAGTACATAATCATAAACTCTTTTTTTATTTACTTTTATTTCTGGCAACCAATCTTCCAGTAGATCATTACTGCCATTGTGGAGTTCGTAATTATATTACAATGGTCTTTCGATCATTTCAATGTTCTATAAAGATGGTGCCTAGGGAAACGATTATTTGCAAAAAAAAATCGATGTCTTACTATACTTTTTTAAAATTATAAATTATTTTATTGATTTAATTTTTATATACATAGAAAAAAAATCTTTTTTTTTTTTCGATGACCTCATTTTTATTGTACGGTATTATTATTATCCAGATCGAATAATAATTTTATAGTGTAAGAGATCGATTCACTGAATCGATTATTCGATTAATAGATCTCAAACTCGCCATCCCTAGTGGTGGCCCCATTGTTAGAACTATCCAGGGAGTCTTGTGGCATCTCAGAATCCATGCTTTGTGGTATGATTTCCCATCCACTTCACTCGTGCACAATAACCGAACTATATTACATAAAACACCATCAATAATACGAAATATATTCGAATCTTAAAATATCAACCGAGGGGTTAAAAACAATGAGAATACTCACTTCTCTCTAGTCTTCCTCTCTTCTTTTATCCTCTGCTGCTCCATTATCTGGTTCTTCAGCTCCTGCTGGTAGAACTGGCGTTTCGCGGCCGCCTCCTGGGATACGACATCAATAGAACTTAACACATATTTTCTTTTTTGTAATGCAGTTTCAACTTTCCCTTTAAGCTTATATGTAACTAGCAGTCTGAAATGTATTCAAGAAATGTAAGATTCTAAGGAAATGTAGAACGACATGCACGCCACCTATCCGCCGGAGAAATTCGTTTAAAATCAGTTCAACTATTTGGAGATTGCATTACGGACAAAGCTGCGGGTAACAGCTAGTCTAAAATGAATTAATCTAAATTACTTTTTATGAGTCGCAGCTATCTGCAACTGAAGTCCCGTGAAAATCGGTCCAACCGTTTTGGAGATAGCGACTGCGAACCAAGCCGCGGGTAATAGCTAGTTTAAAATAAAATAGCCTACGTTAGCCCCTATCATTTCAGCTATATGCCAGTGAAAGCTAATAAATAACAATGAATTGTGTATCAGGTCATATGAAGATAGACTGAAAACATGAAATCTAATACCTGTAAACGAGAAATTCTTGTATACTCTGGATCCCGGAAACGGCGTCAGCGATTTCCGTGAAACTTATCATGTAGGTGATTTCGGGGACTATAAATCGATCTAGCAAGATTTCATTCATAGAAAATTTGTATCTGATTTTTCAGGCAATGAAAAATATACCTAGAATATAAAGGTGAATTTCGCAGCCGCTGTCAAAACAAAAATAGCTCAGATGAAAATCGGCTGCTTCGAAAATCTGTCTAACCTCAGTTCGAACCCGAGTGACAGCAAAAAAGATATCTTTTTTTTAAATATATTTTTTTTTCACAGAAAATGCTAGTTTTGTGAGGCAAACCTAACGATTTACTTTGATTTAAAAATGTGCTAGGCTCAAGCGTCCAGGTACTATTTATTAAACACTATTTCTTACCTTTTCAGCTTGTAAATTCCTTAGTCTTATAGCATCAGCGTCAAATATGGACGGCATGTACGAGTGACGCAGATCTGACACTAATTTATCCCTGTTTGACTTCTTTAACGTAGATGTATCTATTAATTTAAAAAAAAAAAAACAACATTACAAGACTTATTCAGTGACTGTACTCTACTGGATTTGTAATATATTGGTGTAAACAATGAAATTATAAGTAAAAAACTGTAGATACGTTACCTAGATGATATTTTGGTAGAACGAATGGCACGATAACGCACACATACGTAAAGTAATATTGTAACTCCACATTGTCTTAGACAAAATGTCGAAGTGAGATGGCATATTCTCAATATCGGTGATAAGAGAGAAATAGATATATGTTACTTAGATAAGGACGAAAAAATAAGGTAGTTAGACAAAATTTAACAAGACGCTGTCGAAGCGCTATCTACAGCTTTTAAGTTATAATATCATTGGGTGTAAAGATAATTACGACATAACAGAAAATTGTCTTAAAAGCGAAGAAATAAGTTGAAATCACTATTTATTTTTGATGTAAAACGTCTTCAGGCGACAGTAAACTTTATTGTTGTCGTGGCGAGATGTGGCGACGCAATATACGAACTTTGCACTATTAACGAAATACTCAAAAACATTTGCAACCCTATCTGTATATTTTGTCGGCCACAACTGCCAGGCGTTCAATATTTTTAGTTTTAGTTAAACAAATCATTTTTTTTTTTCAAGTTGTTTAATCTCACTTTCATAAGGATTTTAGTTTTATGATCTTCATACTTTACATGTGCAAAATTTGAAGGTGTTGATAAATAACATAAAATATTAGGAACCGCTAATATTGGATTTAGCTCGTTCTGAAATGTATCTAGTACTTTTTGACTATTAAAGAAGCTACTCATTACAGACCTCTATCATTGTATTATGTATAGGAAATAAACATACAATATGTATTATAAAGTGGTCTGTCACACGACACGCGGCAGATGTGAAACATTGCAGTTAATATTTACATATATATTTCAGAAAACGTGTAAGTACAGTGTACACTATAGTTGGATAGAAATAATACACAACTCCTTCACACAAAAGCAACGAGGCACACAATAAAGTAGAGGGGTTATGACGGCATTAGACAGCATAATAGTTCGGTGAAGCTGTAAAGACCTTTCCAGGATAACAGCGTTTCCATTTCGAAAAAAAAAAAAAAAAATTAGACAGCGTCATGCCATCTGGCGTGACGGCATACAAGTTGATGTTATTACCAACGCGTGTCGATAGACGTGTCACATCGAAAATTAAATCGGCACTAGCTCATTCGACAGCTTGTTTAGACACCACGGCTCTCGACATAAGTTTAAATCCATGACTGGGGCGTTTCGTCGAAGGAAAACGTCGCCATGAAACCTATAGCCATAGTATAAATATAAGAAACAGTACGGAAACTGCATACAAACAGTCGTACCGGCACACTCGCAAAAACATTCGCATCGACGAGACCCCTTATCGGTTTTCCCGGTACTGTCCATACAGTACTTTTAAAACCAATCGTCGATGCGCATGTTTGCGTGAGTGTGCCGTTTATGTATGTATGTATTTATGTGTATATATATATTTATATATATATATATTACAGCTTTTCAAAAAAAAAACAAATATTATTCCTCGGAACCACGCTCAAAAGTTTCGTTTTAATGCCAAAATAGGCCTCTGAAAATATAAGCCCTTAATATTAATATTTAGGTTGTCCGCACGCACTTTTCGATTTCCCATAAGAATAACAAAGGAAAAAGTTTTTTTTTTCTTTTGATTTCTATAACTAATGAACGATATATGGTATTGCAATATCCATTCATCATTTTTGTAGATAATTTAACGCTCTACAAAAAAGGTCTGAAGTCAATTTTTGATAAATCAACTCAGTCAAAGGTTATTCAAGATCAAAGTTTAACTTTGCGGTAGGGCTTTCTAAAACCCCACCTTCCCAAGTTGAGTTGAAAATGTAACCCCAAACACTTATAGTCCAACCACAATATAAGGAATCACATTTGACACCAAATGAGATTTTTGCCATATGTTAAAACCTGTAACGTTTAAAAAAAATAGGTATCCGGTAATAATATACCCTGATAGTCGTTATAGCTGGCCCTCCTGTGCGTGTCCCAGCGTTGGGCGAGCAGTTCCCCCCCGGCTACTGTACGAGGTGATAGTTCTCGTTCCGCCTCCGTTATCTCATATTTCGACAGGACTGGAGACAACTGCGTAAGCGCAATTAATTTCAAACCCCATAAATCATCTTTACATAGTATAAAAAAAACTATAAAATAAAAACTTTTTAACAAAAAATAAAACCACCGAAAAAACTGAAAAGCAAAAAATAATTTTCATGTGGTTTTCACCATTAAATAAAGTGATTCATGAAGAATTAGGTATATAATTTATCATGTTTTTTTATTATCGGGGCGGGATAACATCCGTCGGGTTTGTATGATAATTACTAGTTTAGGCCAAACGCGCGTTTATTGATTTTTTTATTCAGTGGTTGTTTTTTTAATAAGACATATATACTAAGAGTTTTTGGCGGGATTTTGGAATATCATGTAATGAATGTTATTCTTTATTCATTTATATTAATATCGATTCATTTATCTCGATATATTTATTTGAATTTTTATGTGTTATATAATTGTTATGAACATGTTAGTATGTTAAATATCTTAAAATCCCTACACAATCATACCGATATCGATGTATCAGTATATGTATATTTTGTACTCTCTATATATCGTGATATATTCAGAGATGGGCGTAATCGATCACTTTTGTAATTAGATTAATAATCTGATTAAAAGTAATCATGATTACATGATTACATTTAATCATGATTGTTGTGTAATCATTAATCATGATTAAAGTAATTAATAATCAAGATTATATGATTATTTGTATTCAATATTTTAGCAGTAGTTATTACCGCTATCCGTACTGTACTCGTATATAAATAATTTCAAACATACCTGAAAGGCTAAAATTTATTAATTGTGACGATTAATCTTTTACAATTGGGGTAAATTTTGATGACAAAGGTTCAGTACAAATAAAGTTGATTTACAATGTAAAACTATCTCTTATTTCTACATTCATAATATAGAATTAATCAAATGAAGTAATCAAGATTATAATTACAGATTAATAAACATTAATCTCTTGTATGATTGCTTCTTTGATTACTTAAATTAATCTGTAATCATGATTGAAGGATACAAAGTGTAATCATAATCTTTAATCATTAGTCTGATTGCAGTTTTCCGAACACTGGATATATTGTATTTTGATACAGATTAATAATCATTAATCTATTGTATGATTACATTTTTGATTATTTAAGTCAATCTGTAATCATGATTGAAAATTACAAAATGTAATTAATCATAATCTTTAATCATTCATCTGATTGCAGTTTACCGAACACTTGATATAATGTATTTTAATATATTTATCTAGAGTAAGCGAAACATGATATGATTTCAAAGACCTCTAAATATAGATACACCTATAGGAATATTTATACAATTTTACCGATACAAAGATATCTTTACTTGACATTTTTTTATATCATATAGGAGGCAAACGAACAGGCGGATCACCTGTTGTTAAGCGATCACCGCCGTCCATAGACACTAGCAACCGCAGAGGAGTGGCACGTGCGTTGCCAGCCTGTGTTTGGGGGAGTGGAGAGAAAGGGTTAGAGGAGAGGGGAAGAGAGGGGAGATGGGTCTCCGGCACACTCACTGGTCGAACGAAATGCAACAATGCAAGCACTGTTACTTCACGTTGGTTTTTTGAGAGAGGTTGGTGCTACCCCGGGTGAGCCGACCCATTCATGCTAAAACCAATAATAGCTTCACCGTGACTCTACTACCTATAGAACATTTAAGAATCGATGTCGACATATTTAACTAATATCAATACAAAAGGTAAAAACATGATTATAAATAATACTTACATGGAACAGATCCGCATCATCGGTTTGGACGGCGACAGACAGAGGTCTTACGACCCCATTCACTTGTATACCCGTATCTACCTTACTAAAAGTAAAAAAAAAAGAAGGATTATTGGAAGAATCCAGAATCAATTAAAAAATAGCTAGAATACAATAAAATATGGCGTAATTGATAATTTTTTTGATAACATAGAACTATTAAATATTTTAGATAATGTACAGCTAATAATATAGTGCAATTAAAATGAAAAAGATGGCGTTAAAAATAAAGGGCATAGCCGGTTAAATATGGGAAATCTGCCCCCATGGCT